>CAKNWT010247837.1:0-10478 GCA_932066315.1 Andricus coriarius
ATATTACTTTAACATTACTTTACCATTACTTTACCATTACGCTGTAGCGTAATTCTTGCGTTCGGCCGGTCCGCCAGGGCAGATGGCATATACCTGGTCTTCTTACAGAAGGCTGGAGAGACCATCGTAGGGCCACTCGTGAGACTTGCCAGGCCTAGTTTGACACTGGGATGTGTCCCGACGGCATAGAGAGGCACGAGATTAGTCTTCATTCCGAAAGCAGATAGGATCGGTTATACTTCACCCAAGGATTTCCGTTCGATCAGCCTCACATCTTTCCTACTAAAAACAGTGGGAAGACTTGTGGATAGATATATCCGTGACAAGGTTTTATCAAGTAGGCCACTTCACAAGGAGCAGCACGCAGAAAGGCTTCGCGATTGGAACATTTATGGATATCGAAGGAGCCTTCAACTACACCACTAGAGAGGTGATCATGGCGACCATGGTTGCACATGGTATGCCAATTGCAGTTGCGGAATAGACCTGCCACATGTTAGCTAACATAAACCTAACAACGACTAAGGGTGATACCACTTACGTGGAACAGTTGACTCGAGATGTCCGCAGGGAGGAGTTTTATCGCCCCTGCTGTGATGCTTGGTAGTGGATGAACTGCTTCATCTACTCACGAGTGGATTCCTGGTGCAAGAAGATTTCGGGCACTAACAGGGTTGGAGCCCCTCCATCTCACCATCAAGGCCATGGCTGCGAAGGCGGCCTGGAGAATAAATATGGTAAACGGCGGAAGGATCTCGAAAGCAGTGCGGATCCCAACCGACATCGCGAGTAGTCCGACCTTGAGTATGATCAGGGACAAAACTCTTACTCGCTATCTCTTCGACAAGCAGTATCGTTTTAGCCTATCCACAAAGGAAGAATGGGTTAACGGCGAGGCACACCTGCCTAGTGATGGGGACAAATCGTTTACAGATGACTCCAGGAACAAGTAGAAAGCAGGAACTGGTGTGTATCGTAAATGGAGATATCGTACAGGAGTATTGTAGAATCGATATTTACCCCTATTAGCAATTTTTGTACCACATTCTAACCTAGATAATTTTGAAGGGAGAGAAAAAAGCTTTATTTTAGGATATTTTAAACAAATTTTAAGCAAATTTTTAGGCGGGTACGCACTTGGCGAATTTTTCCCCATAGCTCAAATTTTTTTGACCACGTATCTAATGAATGGGACGAACAATTTCAGAACTCTTAAATTTTTTAATTCATTTCATTCTGTTTTTTCCATGAATTGTTTAGTTTTTTTTGTAGAATTTTTTTAGTAGATTTGTTTGTTTATTGTTTGTTCAGATGACGTATAACCGGGATTTATTTTTACTTTGTTAATTTTTTGAATATATTTTTTTCAAACTGTAATTTAGTCATTGTGTTTTAAAATGTTTTTTGTTTAAATATATTTTTTTGCATTTTAAATATTTTTTGCTTTGGCATTTATACAATTTTTGTTGTTGAATTTTTTGTTGTAGAATTTTTTATTATGAAATTTTTTTACGCTTTTATCCGACTCAGATTATCGACCGACGTTCTTCCTTTGCATATAAACAAGCATCAATAAAATGACTTAGATGCATTTGAAAACCACACTACCTGCACCGAGTTATCGTTAACAATTATTATTTATAACAAGTCATAGATTGACGCTGAAAGTCCTCATATCAATCCCAATATTATTTTTCAGAACACCGTCTTTAATTGAAACAAATCCTCCAGTATCAACGAATATTATTAGACAGTATTTACTTTATTCAAACTAAGGAAGTCAAAGTGACTCGGTTTCCGAAGTTCATGTGATAGAGTAGGACACAACTATTTCTTATGTTGTGTATTGCTCTAACCAATGTGAACCAGTGAGTGCATGTGATTGGTCAAGTAGCGCCGTGAAATAAGCCACCGATCGGCTCGCACAACGTTCACAGAAAAAACTAGGAGTAAATCTTATTGCAAGTAACTTATTATTTTTATTCGAAGCCACCATGTTATGACCCTTCAACGCCACCTAAAATGACACGTAAATAGTTCCACAAATGTCCACTGAATAACGTACAATGTTTTTTCTAACCATACTGCTGGAAAAAATAATGACCCCAGATGGCACTCGATTTCGGACCGAACCACATTTAAAATGTTGCGCCATACGAGATTACCAATCACAGCCCGAGTAAATGACTGCCACTTCAGTCGTATGTTTACACGACTCACTTTTCAGACTGCCCTAGAGTCTCATAAAATGTTGATTTCGAATAAAATATCGTACATCACTCGCTGTATTACACACGTCTCTTTATGTGGAGCTTAATGTTCGCAGGACTCCGGGTAAAGATTGCACTTAGTTTTTTCTGTGTTGTTGCACTGAGGAAAAGCCAGGCGCGCAGATGTGCGCAGATTCTCAAGAATGGAGAGAGACGTATGGTCCTTTAACAAACCTTTACATTAACATCCACTTTTTAGAATTTGTATTTTGCATAAATATCGAAAAACTGAAGAGGAAGTATACAATTTTTTACAGAAAATCCTTCCTCAATCCATAAGGAATATTTGTGCAAAGCATCAGACGCGTGTGCTTTGTGATTTAGAACACTCGTTACAAAATATTTTTACATGAACCTTATAAACGCCGGTTTTTAGCCCCACTGGCGTGGGGCACCGGGAGATTAACAAGTAGAAATAAATACGAATCGCTCAACAATTAAAATAACCTTCTGTTACCATCTAAAATTCTGGATGATGGTCGATACGCTTGATCGGATGTCCCTCAATTATTTCAATAAAGCACTTTCTGCTTCTGGAATTCGTAAAAATTCCATATTAATACGGAAACTTTTCGGTTTTTCTTGTTATGCACAAATTTCAGATTTCAATAGAATTACATCTTTGAGATTAAATTCATACTTATTTCCTGGTAAAGGTTTCGAATAGGAATTTGATCCGAGCTCGGATTAAATAGGTCCCTCAATTTTTGTAATTTTAATCGAATTTACCATCCGTATTTATTTCAAATGATAAATTTCATGATTCTTCTGGCGTCATTCCCGCCGATTCCTGTAGGTCTCAAACGTCGCGTCGTTCTAAAACATTCCGTTTGCAGTAGGTGTACAAAATACATCTTCCTCGAAGAGGTTAAGTCCTAAATGAAGATTGGCTGCATCCAATCCATTTTTCTCACGACCCGTCCATTGTACAACAACTTCCGAGTGCATCAGGTCTAAAAAATGCATCTTCTTTGAGAAAGTTAAGTTCTAAATGAAGATTGACCGCACCCAACCCATTTTTCTCATGACCCATCATTTTGCAAGAAGTTCCAAATACACCAGGTCTCAAAAATGCATCTTTCTCGAGAAATTTGATTTCTAAATGTGATCGTCCGCGAAGAAAGGGACCTAACGCGCGGTAGCTTTGTTTTACAGGAGGCGCGATTAAAGAGGCGGGCCAACACAGGAATTCCATAAGAGGGCATCACTTTGCCGTTTAATAACAATTCGAATTTTCCAGATACAGGAAAAACATTTATTATTATGAAAGAGCAAATAAAAAGCTATCGATTGATGTAAAAAACAGAAAATCGATTTTTTCCGCATTAGGTCACCTTCTTCGCGGAGGGTCACAAATTAAGATTGGCTGCACCCAACCCATCTTTCTCATGACTCGTCATTGTACAAGAACTTCCGAGTGCACCAGGTCAAAAATGTACATCTTCTTCGAGGAATTTAAGTACTAAATGAAGATTGGCCTTACCCAACTCATTTTTCTTATGACCCGTCATTGCAGAACAACTTCCGAGTGCACCAGGTCTAAAAATATATTTAAATGGACAACATTTTCAAATCCGGTGACAAATCCGAAATGTAGTTACTACTTTTTTGCTTTGTACTGAATATTAGGAGCTAATCAAAATTATAGGTTATCCCCCAAAATTGTAATTTTTTACATTTTCTTTTTGAACAAACTTGCATGTAATTTGTATTGTTCTCACATCAAGTATTTTCGTTTACACCCTCTCGGTTGCTAAAATTAAGGACAAATCAAAATTATAGTTATCTCCCTAAAGTCCGAACATTTCAATTTTTCTTTTTGCAAGTCATTCGCACTGTTTGTCGAAATAGTTTATTAAATTGTTTTTTTTAATCTAGAGAAAATATCCTCTTGAATACGTCATGTTTAATTACGAGAATTTGGTTGCAAGAGGATTATGTTTTCTATTTATTTTTGGTCGAAAATTTAGTAAAGTATTTATACATATTTGAACAAACAAATTTTGATGAAATGAAACGCACTTTTACAACCTTACCTCACTCACCTTACCTAATTTTAAATCAAATTTAATAAAAATTGCGTTAAGTTCAAATTGCGTAAGTCGTACTGGTAATAAAAGGGCGTATGAGAAAGATATGTGCCATTTTCGCTGCATCTTAGTTGTATGCCTATACGTCTAGCCAGATTCTCATTGAGAATAAAAAAAGACACGTTCCTCTCTAAAAGGACGTATATCAGCGAGGTGTTTGATGTTTGATGACGCAATAGGCCTATTTACAAGATTTCGCTAAGATAAGCCTTCTTGAGAGCATCATCCGCCCATTTACGGTGTATCAATGCAACGTCATTTCAATTTTCAAACAATACTTCCAGTTTAAAAATATATTTCAACCACACCGAAAACATACTCCTAGCTAATATAACAAAATCTATCTTTGCTTGAGCCACCCAAATAATCCATAAAAATTCATAGTCGAAAAAATGAACTCACATGTTTCAAGTGGACCCAACTAAGATAACTTTTGTTTTTAAATGTTGAAGATTTTGACCGGAGTGATAGAATATGTATTTGATAAGTAGTTATCACTGCCCGATTTAAAAATCGATTTACAGTTAAATAGGCTTACTCAACAAGAAACGAAAATGAAGCCTCGGGAAAAAGTTAAACTTACTCGTATGGTCCAGGGAGCCGCACTTTGCACACGGCTTGGCTTGCGTTTTGCCTAATACTGGGGAGTGCGAGCCTTCCTAAACGTCGGGCCTTCTCGAAGACTCCTCTAAACCCTCTCCATAAATCGCGGCTCTATCGGGGGAGACTCCACTTCCGGCCGAGCCACCGCTTCTCTTGACTGAGAAGTGGTGGCTTGAAGGAGAGGCGTCGAAACCCTAGACAAGGCTGGCACCCCCGTGTGAAAGTCTACTCTCCTGGCCAGTAGTGCGAGCGCCGCATTCCTGCTCACTAGGGTGTTCGACATCTGCGCCTGACTTGGCGCCCGTTCCCGTACAGAGGCCAATCGGGCCTCTGCTTGTTTCGCCGCCTGCTTCGCGAGTCACCTCCAAGGAGGTTGCCTCTTAAGTGAGGCGAAGACCTCGTCTGACGTTCCTTTGAAGTGGGTGCGCTCCCTCTAACACAGCACTTTGTATGGGTATGTTCGGGGGTCAATCAATCTGATGTGTGTTGGGTGGCGCTGGAGCACCGCCTAACCGCACTCTGCAATCTGAAGGCTAGTCCATAAATACGAAAACTCTCCGAAAATTCAATTCAAGATCACTTCTGAGTCTTCATAAATGACCCCTAATGTCCGTGATGGAAAAATTAGTATTAACCAATAGATCGCTATATATTCTTCTAGCTTGAGCACTATAGTCCTAATGAACCCCAATTCAATTATGTTTAGGAGGGGAAGGAGCGGTTTCAAAGCCGGTTACGGCTCGGGGCCTCGTCGTCATTCTCATCAGCCGAACGTTTGAGGCTACGTTTCGCGATCCAAACCATTTTGTCTTCCGCTTCTACCTGCGCGGTCGTTTCATCTTCCACGTCCAAGTCCTGAATCTCGAGAAGTTCCCGGTTTAAAGTGGCCGCCTTTTCTGGCCTAAGTTCCTGCTCCTCAAGTCGGTCAGGGTCCAAGTATTTAAATAGTAGGGATGGGCGATTCTCTCGAAAAATCGATTCATGAATCGATCCAGGATCGAATTTATTAGGATCGATTCAGCAAAAAGATCGAATCAAAAGAATCGATCTTGAAAGAAATGATCTTTTAAGATCGATGTAAAAATGTCCTAAATAGTTTACATTTACCTATAAATCATTACAATCATTCAATTTCAAATAAAATAATTTAAGATCGACAATTTGACTCTGTTTATTCCTTTTCTCACAAAAATATTTGTAAAAACGAAAAATGCTTAATATTTATTCATTTATATTAGAAATAATTTACTATTGAAAAATATCTTTGCTTCTGTCTACTAAAATATACTAGTGTGTCATGGTTGAACAAACTATGGTCTCGCCACGCGCAAGTAAATAATAGTCAATCAATCAGACGGCTCCCTGCACGTGCAGCTTTGGTGTCATAAAAAGTTTTGGACCTCCATTTCTAACAATAAAGGATAGAAAAAGAGGTCTATTCCATTTCGAAACTTTGGTAATAAACATTTTAAACGCAGGTTGCGTTTGCGCTTAGATTGAGATGCAGTCTGGGGCACAAAAGAAAAAATTATAGGAGCAATATAGATAAAAAATGCACGCCGTGATCACGAAACTATAGGACGGACAGATAAATAAATAAAAATGAAAGAATCGCTTCTTCGATTCTGGGGGTAAAGAATCGCTTCTTCGATTCTCGAGAGGGGGGGATTCTCCCCTCCAAAAATTTTTTTTAGTGTAAATGAAAATTGCAAAACTGCGGCAAGTCTCCCAGGACTTATTGTCTCACTGGCGGCATCTCTTACTTGAAAAAAATTTTCAAGTCCATATTGAAATAGATAAACTGTGGCAAGCCTCCCAGGACTAATTGTCACATCTGTGGCATCTCTCACCCGCGGCAAGTCTCTCCAGCGACATTTCTCATCCGAGAAAAATGTTCAAGACCACATCCAAGAGACAAATCTGTGGCAAGTCTCACAGGCCTAATTGTCACATCTGCGACAAGTCTCCCAGGATGAATTGTCACATCTGCGGCATCTCTCACCAGCGGAACGTCTCCCCAGCGGCTTTTCTCGCCCAAGAAAATTTTCTATGTGGTTCTAAAGAAGGCAGAACTGCGGCAAGTCTCCCAGTGGCATCTCTCTTCGAAGAAAATATTGTGAGTAGTTTTGAAAATGACCAAATTTATAACTAGTTAGAAAATTTTCTTAGGCAAAAGATGGCGCTGGGAGACTTGCCGCTGTTGTGCCATTTTCGTTTGGACTTAAACAATTTTCTGGAGGAGAGAGATGCCACTGTGAGACTTGCCACTGGAGAGAGAACCGCAAAAATGTCAATTTCACTGTGAAAAAAGCCGCGCGGGAGAGAAGCCGTTAGGTAGATGCCGCAGTTGTGACATGCCGCAGATGTGACATATCGCAAGTGTGACTTGCCAGATGTGAGATGACATGGACCAAAATGGAGCGGCATTATCAAGGACGATGGGATGAACACATGATGGCAGATTTTTGCTGGAGGTTATAAAGAGATGTTGCAAGTACAAGAAAAAGGCGCAAAAGGAATCCTCTTCGAAGGACGGTTGACGATAAAAGAATAAGGAAACATCGGAAAATCAAGTATAAAAAATTCCGTAGGCTAGAGAAAATCCAAGGTACTGCAGAAAACTTCTTGTCAGATATAAAATCAGCAGTTAAAAATACGGAAAGACATCAGCTTTTCCGTTCACAAACAAAAGCTCCGTTAAGCCTCAAGTCTTGCCCATTAATGCACTTTTTCCCCTAGGCTAAGGATATTCAAAGATACTTTACGAAAGTTCTAAGGTCAGACTTGAGATGTGCGACTCGAAATACGTACAAACGACGTTGTTCCATTAACTTCTTCGTAGATAAATATAACTTCAACGCAGCCTCAAGCTTAAAAAATTTCACACATTTACCCCAGGTTGGGGGAAAATTGTAGGGTCTAGGAAAAATTCTAGGGCCGGATTCGGATTCAGCGGCTCAAAATCCATAAGGGTAGCCTTCTCACATGTAAAGTTCAGACCACTTATATTTTTTTGTGGGCCTGTGTAATCTACCAGTTGGATTCCGAAGGTTACAAAGCCATCTTAGGCTCCTATGGTCGGTGATGGCCGTAAAATGATACCCCTCTAGATAGTACATGAATTTTTTTATCGGCCAGACGACAGCTAGACACTCACGTACTGCTGTAGAGTGTTTACGCTCCGCCTTCGAAAGAATTCTACTGGCATAGGCTATTACTTTTTCTTGACCGCCCTGCTCCTGAGTGACTACCACATCTAGATCAGTATTGCAGGCGTCAGTCTGAATGGTGGAAGGGACGCTGAACTCGGGATACGCCAGAATCGTTGACGAGATTAAAGCCTGTTTAAGCGTCTGGAACCCCTCCTTTTGTTCTGCGCCCCAAACGAATGCCTGATTTTTCTTAGTTAAGCGAGTTAATGGTTCGAAAATTCTGACATAGTCTTTAATAAAACGCCTATAACAAGATGTTGCTCCTCTGAATCGACGAACCTGCCTCAATCTAGTCGGTCGTGGGTATTCCACTATTGGTTTTAACTTATCCTCGTCGACGTTGAGACCTGTCTCATTCACTGCGAATCCAAGATTTCGGTCATTTAGTCGGACATTCCCTCCAAAGATGTTCATCACCGTTGCAATTGAAGCAGGGTGGCTTCTGCTTAGATTGGATCCTGAGCTTTTTATTCTCCTCGGAAGTGCCGCCTCTAGGTGATCCTTGATTCCAAGGCTCATTCGACTTTGGGTTCTTATCTCCGAACGACTTCTTCCCTTTATTTGTCCCCTGCGGATTTTGTTTGGACTTATTATTTGTTAAATTATTTTTATCTCGGACCGTTACTAGCACGAGAAGAACTTTTGCTAGCTTCTCGATTGCCGAGTGTGGATTCGCTTCCGTCGTCGCATTTCTAAACGAACACTTCTTACCTGGAGTGCAAGCAAACTCCGGGATAAATGAACCTCCCTTCTTGCTAGGTTGCATCTCATCCTCCATAGTACTTAGAGTCCTCTCCGCGTCAGCTGCCAGAAATGCCAATCCATTGTAGTCACAGAGCTCGTGGCGCCTAACTACGCGTTTGATATCTGAACGCAGGTAGGTCATCCAACAGAAAGGGCATTGCTGTTAACATCTCCTCATCGGTGAGGTAGCACACCTTCTTCCCATTCTGGACTTTAGCCAGAAAACTCTCTACGCTGATGTGTTTATCCCCGGGATATTTAGTGCCCCAATTTTTTACAATTAAGTACAAGGTTTTTATTTTGCCTTGAAAGAAGGGTTTTAATAACTGGAGATCCCGAACCAACTATTTCACAACCTGCCCCGTCCGAGTCTTAATGGCCCGGGTCATACGATCCATGAGACATACTTTGAGCAAACTGCTGAGGGAACTGCTGAGGGAACTGATTCGGATGGCAACCCCATGTTGCCCCATGTTGCCCATGGGCCTATTGGCCCAGCTATAACCTGAAGATTTGTCCGGCCTATAGCGATATACGCCCGAATCATCTGATGACACTTTAAGGTGCCTTGGGCCCCCCTTTGTCACAGTCATTGGATCTATTCCTAAATGTGCCTGCCGGTCGTCCGGGTCCTACATTTTTTAAGATTCTCCCTATTATACGCGAGACGGCTCCGGTGCCAGGTGCGCGTCCATAATCTGTCCTATAATCCCTACCAGGGGGCTTATTACTAATGAGACAACATGAGACAACATCGGGTACCTGGAAATGGAGCTAAGGTTATCCATATTTGACCCGACCGTGGTAAAAATCAGGATGTCCCTGCTCTAATAGTCGTAGTGGTAGTACTCGAGGTGAGACTGGTGATTCTCACCGTGGGGACATAATTGTCCGAAATTGGGGGATAATAGGTTGAGTGGGGAAGGGGGGCGGGGTATTGGATTAGTCCCAACCAAACTATACATTGTAGTGTCCGTAATCAACGCATGGCTGCTAAGGCTCGCGACTCCTGTTCAAAAACCACGCCTCATCACTAGGCTGAGAGTGGTTTCTTTAAACCTCTCAAAAATTTCAGTAGGATAACCGGTCGTATCCGCATTCTCTCTCAACTGCGTGATAATTTCCGTAGGAGTCTACTTGGAGAATTTATTCTCATCTTTATTGTCCTCGATAGACCAAGTGCTACTGGCATATCCGCATCTATTTGTAGAGGCCTAATGACCCGATCTCTTAACACGTGGGAGGAGCCCAGTGAGCTGAGCCCCTTCTTATCCAACTATTCCCTTAATCCATCCTCATACACATCGGTGATGGATTAAGATAACTCAAATTTCGGTTTATTCGCCATTCTCATTACTTAATTGTCGCGGTAAGGTTAGAAAATGCCTACCGCTATTTTCTTATTTAATGGAAAATAAAAATGATTTAATTGTTCACTTTAGATTAATTGCGAATCAAAAATAAAGCAAACGAATTATCATGCGACCCAAGCTCACAATTTTATTAACCTGAGGTAAGGTCCATTATGAGTTACATCAAGACGAAATATCATCTTGAAA
>CAKNWT010247850.1:0-12074 GCA_932066315.1 Andricus coriarius
ATTAGGGAACGTTATGGAAAAATTGCTTGCAAATTTCGCAAAGAAACGTGACAAAGGTTTCGATACGAACTGGTTTAATCTTGTATATCGTCTTTATTTCTAAAGAGTTGCATGTTTCTACATATAAGTTATGAATTGTTACTCGTGTATTTTTTGCGAAGGGCAAGGGATGATTTTGTCATGCTTTTTGCAAATATTGAATATCGTAGTATTTAATGTGTTAGAATAATTGAGGGAGGTCAAAAGCAGATAAACAATCACTTAAGCCGTGATCAACTTTATTTTAAAACAAATTATGAATTTACACACAAAGAGAGCGATCCGTCATGGTATTGGCTGAGCTTATAAGCGCATAAAAAATGGGACCGTGACGCGAACAGTACAAATTATAAGAAATATTAATTCTAACATAATGTTTTGTTTAATATTTGAACCTTTACTCTGATTTCATCCTTTTTCAAAGCAGTTGACAATTCTTGGCATACTTTCTTTTAAACTATCTTTTATATTTAGCGGAATTATATCGTCATACCATGAGTGAAATAAAAAACAATGATTATGGGATTTACAAGAAAGCACCTTAACATTGAACCCGTTAATTTTTGAAGCTACGTTAAAAATGTTTTAATTAATTACATTAAAAATGGTTCAATAAAAATACCACAAAGTCGCTACAAATAGAAAGCGTGGTCCGCAAATTAAGATTTGTATCGTTGAGATGGAATAATTCGATTAAACTCTTTGAAAACGCGGTTATCTAAGATCGTTTATGTTTATCAATGACTATCGATGTTCGGAGGGTACTTGACTCGTCCATAATGGTTGCCTTGAAACTCTCTGCATCCTCGAGTGGTTCGCCGTTGATAGCTGCAGCTACTTTGCTCTGTTCTAATATCGTAACGTGATTTCCTTCTACGGTATATATCTCTACTTTATCTCGTGTCATCTAAAAATATTTTTTTAGACGTTAGTAGGGATCCACAAAACAGTAATGTAGAGAAAACAAACAAAACGTGCTAAATCCATTTTTTGAAAAAATTCAGATAATAATTGTGTGTGTATGTTTGGAATATCATCAACTCGATTATCAAACTTAAGTTAACGAAAAAATTTATTCTCGGTTTCAATGTCTATCCATGGAATGAAATAAAATTGTTTACATAATTAAATTAATGAAATATATCCTTAAATATTCAGAAAAATAAATCAAGTGGAATTATTACGTTTTGTTTGCTTAAAAGTTACCCTAATACTTAGTTTTCGCTCAATTAACTAAAATTTGACATGTTTTAAAATAAAATCAGTACCTTTCGGAGACCATAATCTTCTGAGCATGTACGGATTATAAGTTGTGTTGGCTTGAGAAGAGTAATTGGGGACCTAATGGGTGGCAAAGCAACATGATTGTAAGATTGGATTGCCAATAACCTGTGGTAAACAGCACTACAAATGGCTTTTAGCTGTGCATCTGACGCCTTCAATACTCCTGGAGGTGCACGGGAAATTAATACATCCAGTTTTTGAGCCCAAGTTGCACACTTCTCTAGTTCGACAAGAAGCTAAAAAACAAAAATAATCGGTCGATTTCAAAGCTGATTATTTATGCAAATCTTCCTTACGCAAATACTATTTTCTTTACATAAAGCGAATCCAGCCTCTTGACCCGCTCGTTGGGGGTAATATTTCCAAACTTTCCCGTCACTAGTGTGGAAAAGTAAGTTTTATCACACGGACTCATCAAAGATCGTGGAATCGATCACTTTTACTGTTTCGCGCCAGGCTACCATAATCGCATTTCTCGCGCGGCATTGAAGTAAATATTATAGGAAACTTATTATAGGCCCATAATGATTTTCCTATCATTTTTTTTTGCGATTATACGAAATTATTGTAGGAAAATCAGTATCGGAATAAATTATATTAAAGTATTGAAAGAATTATTGAAAAATCTATAGAAACTATAAATAAACTATTTATTTTGTTCCACTTATATGAACGTACTGTTTTTTTATTTGATTCTCATCAATAAAACTATTATTATATACTTTCATGTGAGTGATCCAAAATAAATAATTTATTAATAGATTCTCTAGTTTCTCTAATCATTTTTTCAATATTTTGATATTATTTATTTACAAGTAATAATAATTTCCTATAATCGCGAAAAAATTATAGGAAATTCTGAACATTGAAAATGGTTAGAAATAAAAAAAATTTCAGCTTCAATCGTTCGAAATTAAACTATTTTTAGTTTATAGCATTTAAAAATGTATAATTTATGAAAGCACTTGAAATTGATTGATCTTTCGAAGTTTCTCAATTTTAAATTAAAAGACTTTATAATCATCAAGAGCGATTTGAAATTTACAACTTTTGAATTGAATAACTTTCAATTAAAAAACCTAAGAATTTAAACATTTTGAATTCAAAGCAATTAAAAGAATTTAAAGTGATAACAATTGAATAATTGAGGTTAAAAATTTCAAAATTTGACATTATCAAATCGATCGTTCAAAAATCTAAAATTCAAATTGTAAACGATAATAGTTATACAATGTTTAATTGAAAACATTCAAAATGGAACAACATCGGATTGAAAATTTATAAATTATAAAATTTTCACATAATGGCGATTGACATAGAATAGAAATTAATGCATTAAAATTCTACAATTTTAATTCAGATTTTAAGCCATAATAGTTTTAAAAAATTAAGAAAAAAATGTAATAGTTTGAAATCTAATATTTTACTAATTACAAACGTTCCAAATTGAACAATGATTCAAATATAGCTGAAAAATTTATAATTTAAAAATGAAAGCGTAAATATTTGGGAAACTTTCAATTATAAATATTGAAAATATGATAATTTTGATAGGAAACTTTAAAAATTGAACAATTCTAAATTGAAGACTATCATAAGAGGAAGAATTTCACATTGAAACTATACAGAAAGCATTCATCGTTAAATAGTTTTAAATTCAATAATTAAAAATGAGACAAATTTTAGTTTTAAATATTCGCAATTCAACAATTCAGATATTTCTAGCAATTAGGTATCATTTAAAATGTAAAACGTTCAAATTTTATACTTTTCAATTAAAAGCCTACAAATTTAAACATTTTGAATTAAAGTCGTTTAAAGTTGAGTTAGTTCTGAATTGAAAAATTCCAAATTGAGAGCGTTCTAACGTCAAAACATTTTTTATACAAAATTTGAAAGGGATCAAAAATGAATTATTACAGATTAAAAATGTCAAAATTTGACAATTCCACAGTGAAACCTTCAAAAGCACTCATGATTGAATAAATTTTCATTGCTCTCAAATCGTTCGAAAATCTAAAATTCAAATTGTAAATGATAATACATATAGAATTTTAAATTCAAAACTTCTTAAGTGGAATAATCACAAATTTTCGAAATTAAATAATGATTTAAAATTGATAGCGTTTGAGTATCAAGCATTAAAAGAAACGAATATTATCAAATGTCAACATTTGGGAAACTTCCAATGAAAAGCACTAGAAATTGCATAATTTCGAATTGAATCTTTAAACATGGAACGATTCCAATTTGAGACGACCATAAGAGGAATAATTTTAAATTGAAACTTCTAAATCATTCATCATAGAATGTCAAATTCAATAATTAAGTATTAGACAATTCTAAGTTTAAAGCGTTTAAGACTTTATAATTTACAATTACAGCGCTTGAAATTGAACGATTAAACATTTTAATCCGACGGTTCATCTGCAGATATATTTATGGTATATAAATAAGAATCTAGAATTCTGAATAAAGTGTTCAATACTAATTGATCAGAAGCTGTCGCTTTGTCCATTTAAAAAATTACAATTAGAATGTCGCTGGAAGGCTGTTTCGAACGTAAAATATACAAAATGGAAAATTATTTTTACCTCGCCACTCAAAGTTGGTGCCACCATATCCATCACACTTAACAGGAAGTTCGTCTGAAGTTCTGAGTTGGTGGTGGAAGGCAGTTGTTGATTTTTGATATCTTTCAATAATTCTGGTGATCCATCAATGAGTATTATTCTGCCAGTGAAACCTTCAGCTTCCAACAACCTGGCGAGTTCGATTGTAACAAGACATCCAAAGGAGTAGCCAACAAGAAGGAAATCCCTGCGGTCTTTTGATTTGGTCAATACGTGCTGAAAAAAACGTTCAAAGTAAGATACTTGTCACCAATTAATGGCTTCGAAGGCCGACAATTGATTGAAAAATAGACTTACAGGCAGCAGCTGCTTTGCCATGTCTGGAAGTGAAAGCTCTAACTTTTCACTCATTATCAGTTGCAGACACGTAGCTGGAGACTTGATCTTCTCAGCCAAAGGTTTGAATACGGATCCGTAACCTTCTATTCCAGGAATCAAAAAGACTTCGCTTCTGCCTGGTTCGTTTTTCGAAGGCAACTTCAAACATTCATCTGGACTCAGATCAGTAGTTCCCAAAACACGCAGCAAGAGTCGCATGCCAGCGATCATTTCTTCATCTTTGCCTTTGCCAGCGAGATTCTTCTCGGATTCCACATCCTGAGTCGCCATTTGGACGAGCTTAGCAAAATTGAGACCTCGAATGTCTTGAGCCGTCAGGAAGACTTCGAATTCACGTTCTAAAGTTTGCTTTATCTCGACAGCCATCATAGAGTCCATACCTAATTCAGCCAGGGAGGTTTGCTGACTCACAGTCTTCAAGTCCTTCAGACCTAAAAAATTGGTTTTGACAATTAATAAAAAATTGATGCAGCACGAGGTTGATCATTGTGAAATCTTTGTTACATCATATAAAATCTTCAAAATCTTTGTGAAATATTTCGTTGGAAATCTTTGAAATTTTGAATTCTAGTGTACACTTAAAAGCCTATTGGTCAATGTGACTGATTTTCTTTCGATAGGAATAATTTTGATTGCAAAATTATTTTGGATTATTTATTGGTACTAGAATAATAAGCAATGTTGAAATTATTTGATCTTAAAAATATTTCTTCCCTGTTTTTTAAAACAATTTTGTGAAAAACTCATTGGTCATTTTTCATAATCTGCAGCATAGATCCGATTTCCATAAAAATGAGTATTATAACGTTTTTGGTGTCCCTAAATCCAAATTTGATAACAGAAATTCCAAATTCAAGATGGCTAATCCAGTATGGCGAATCACAAATTTGAAAATGGTCTCAATTTTATGAAAATATTTCTGGGATTGCTCAATTCAAATATAGTAATAGAATTTCCCAGTTTAGAATAGCGGATTCAATACGTGAATTAAGAATCTAAAAATATGTATTTTGAAAATTTTAAATTAATTTTACAGATGTTCATATCAAGGTCAAGGGTTTTCAATCCTAAACCTTCCAAATTCAGAAGTTTCAAATAAAAATGATCAAAATTACAACATTTTTAATGGTCAAACTTAAGACTTGCATCATTTAAAATTTGCAAGATTAAAAACGCTTTAATTTTAAAGATTTATAATTCAAAGTTCTACAATTTTAAAGATTTACCGTTAAAAATTCTTAAATTTTGAAAATATAGATTTGAAAACTATTTAATTTTTGCGATTTATATTTTAAAGGCATTTAATTTTGAACGTTTTTTGGAACAGTTTAATTTGGAAGATTTACAATTGAAGATTCATTAATCCAGAATGTTTACAGTTTAAAATTATGTAATTTTGAAAATTTATTTGGAATTTGTAGTTCAATTTTGAAGAGTTACAATGAAAAATTCTTCAATTTTGAATATTTGCAATTGAACACTGTTCAATAATTTAACTTGTCTGATAGACAATTAGGCAATTTTGAATAATGTTTTTGGAATTGTTGAGTTTTGCAGATTTAAAATAAAAAAATATTCAACCGTGGAAATTCAAATTGAAATTAATTTCATTTTAAAGATATATAAATAAAAGTTTCTAATTTTTTCAAGAGTTTTAAATTCCAAATCTTCCAAATTTAAGAAATTTCACATGTAAATGATCAAAATTACAGAAATTTTAATTGTAAAACATAAAACTTGTATAATTTTTAATTGTAAATTTTAAAAATTAAAAACCCCTTCAAATCTTCCATTTTAAATATTTCCAATTCATAGTTCTACAATTTTGCAGGTTCACAATTAAAAACTCTTGAATTTCAAAAATATATGTAGAATTGCAGATTATTTAATTTTTCAGATTTATATTTTGAAGGTATGTAATTTTTAACGTTATTTTTGGGATAGTGAAATTCTGATGATTTACAATTGAAAAATCTTCAATTTTCAATATTTTCAATTGAAAATCTTGAATATTTAATGTGTATAATAGAAAATGAGATAATTTTAAATGCTGTTTTTAGAATAATTCAATTTAAAAAATTTTTAATTGAAAATTATTATATTTTGAAGATTTAACACTAACGTTTTTTTTAACTTTTATAGATTCGCAACTGGCGTATAATTACACGACGTAAAATGACAAACAAAATTAAAGCACTGACTTTAGTTGTTTAAAAGATTAAACTGAAAAGTCCGTTGGAGGAATTATTCACTATCACTCCCTTTAAAGATACATGAGGTTACAATAGAAATATTTACCCGAAAATGTGTATAATTTTCCTGTAGCGTGTAATGCCACCAAATAAAAATACGCAAAACTTGAACACGTTTGATATTAGTTTGAAGTTAATCTTCTAATACTTACCATCGATTGATTACTATGCAATTCTTAGACTTACTTATCGAAGAATGAAATTGATATTGGTTAAACGAACAACAAAAAGTCGCCAAAAACTCATCAAATCCTCATCGCACGTTCAAGAAAAAAAAATTAGGGGAAACTTTTAAACTTAAAATCTATATCTCTCTTATGCTTTTGGTCAATGTTATCAAAAAGAAGAAACTTACCAAATTTTAAAACAGTTCAATAAATATTTGCAAAGATATTACACGGGGAAGCGAAAGTGAATTAAAAAATTGTAAAGTAATTTTTAAACACTTTGTTTATATGGAGAAATACCCATATATAGTTTTCCAAAACAAACATTTAAAAAAATGTTTACCCATAATGTTAAGAACAGCATCGACGATGTTCGTAGCTCCAGCACCTCCAGCTCGCTTCTCAGCAACAACCATACTGGAAACAATGGGTTTGTCTTGTTGGAGGAAACCGTCGAGCTCTTTCAAACAAGATAATATAGTTTGCTGCAAGGTTCCACCAATAACCAGTTCCTTATGATCTTCTTGCATTTCAGCTACAAGACCAACATCTCCCACAGCTCCCCATTGCACAGCCAATGCTGGAAGACCTTCAGTAGCACGTCTCTCGCAAATCCTCTCCATCACAGAGTTTGACATTCCATAATTAGTTTGACCAGCATTACCACGACCACATGACACTGACGAGAAGACAACGAAATGACGCAACTTCGGACAGATCTTCCTAGAAAGTTCGTCCAACTGTTTTGTACTCCAAGCTTTTGATCTGAAGGATTCCTCAAAGGTTTCTTCAGTTTGGTTTTCCCACAGACTGTCCTTAAGGACTACAGCAAGATTAAAAATGCCATCAACTGGTCCCAGTTGGGCTGCCGTTTTAAGAATGGACTCACAGTCCTCTCGTTTTGAAGCATCTTTTCCAGCAACGATCTTGACTTTCACACCGTAACTCTCCCACAGTTCTACCCTCATACGTTGGTATCCAGTCTTTATTCCTGTACGAGTAGTGAGTACCAGATTCTGTGCTCCTCGAAGAACTAACCAATCCGCAAGTTCCAAACCGAAACCTCCAAGACCTCCAAGAAGAACGTAACTATGACCTTCCAGGCAGTGATATCTTGGCAAAGCAGGAGTTAATCCTTCCAGTGAATCGTCCTTATCACGAACGTTTATAAGAACTTTACCGACATGCTTTCCAGCTGCCATATATCTGAATGCAGCTTCCACTTGATCCTTAGGGAATACAGTTCTCGTCAGAGGTTTAACAGCTCCATTCTTTAAGTATTTGTTAAGAAAGCCTTTCAATTCGATCTTCTTTTCTTCAGGTGCCGTAAAGAGATTGTCCAACATAATGCCGTGGAAGCTGATTTCCTTCAAGAAAGCCTCCATACCTAGTGGATTGTTGGCTGCAAGATCGAACTTTCCGATTTCGAGGAAACGACCACCACGAGCCAAACAGCGCACTGAGGCCTGTAATTTTTCTTCAGCCAGGGAGTTGAGGACAATATCAACACCGCGTCCATCAGTTTTGCGAAGAATCATCTGCTCGAAGCTGGTGTCACGAGAATTGCCGATGTGATCGTCAGGGATTTGAGGGAAGGTGTCTCTGATGAATTTCCGTTTTTCAGGTGTACCAACTGTGGTGAAAATTTCGCAGCCTTCGGCAAGTGCGAGATTTATGGCTGCTTGACCAACACCACCGGTTCCAGCGTGGATCAAAACTGTGTCGCCCTTCTTCATTTTTCCGCTGAAGTATAGCGCATAGACACACGTTCCATAGACACAAGGAACGGTAGCTGCGTCTTCTAGGGACCAGCTTTCTGGGACGTCCCAACAAAGACTTCTTTCTGCTACGCAGAGATTCGTCAAACATCTGGTGTTCAACATTCCCATAACACGACGACCTTTACCATCGATTCCACAATATTCGAAACCAATTACACATTCTTGAAGTTGTCTCGTTTTTGCAATGACTTCGACAGCCAATTTACCAGTCGTCAACATAACATCACGGAAGTTAATTGGCGAATAGATCACTTTGATGAGGTTTTCGTCACTGAAAGTAGGTTTGAGAGGTCCTTCGAGCCATGCTAGGGAATTCAAGTCTCCTCGAACCATCTGGTTCACCCATACGTGTTGCACAGGCTTTGGTTGTGGTGGAGGTAGTATCCAATGCCTGTAAAGGAGAATAAAATAGGGTAAAATTGTACCAGCTTTTAATACATTAAATCAATACCTTCATGTTAAGAGAACCGTTCTCGAAGAGTAAGTTTCAAACGACCAATTTGGCTTTCGTCGCCTAAAGTAAACATGGTTTTGTTAACACGATCATTGCCAAAGTAGTAAATTATTTAGAATTGTTTTTGATTCCTTTGAATTACTTTCAATTCACATTGAACACCCTTGAATGCTTTTAAGTCCTTTGAACTCTCGGTATTATTTTAAATTATTTTTAATTGATTAGAATGCTTTTGGACTCTTTTAAATTATTTTAAATCCTTTTAACTTTCTTGAAATATTCTGAAGTCCTATAAATTTCCGGAATTCCTTGAATTCCTCTGCAATCCTCAAATTATCTGGAATCCTCCAAGTTCCCTGAATTCTTCTAAATAAACTGAATTCCTTTAAATTCCTAGTATTATTTCGAAGTCTTTGGAATTCCTCGGAATTCAAAGAATTCGTTGAATTAAACAAAAATCAAGGACTTCAAAATAATGCAAGGAACTTAGAGGATTCAAGGAATTAAGAGTATCAAAGAAATTTAGAGAATTTTAGAGAAGAAATTTAGAGGAATTAAATGTGAATTCAAAGGAATTAAGTGAATTCAAAATATTTCTAAATAATATACTAAAACAGAGAGTATCCATCACTAAACCTTTCTGCTGTATAATAATGCATAATCAGACATCGGACTCACTTTAGATAGCAAATCAAATATTTGAAAAAATAGTGTCAAAATATTATCCTAAAATTTTTCAAGTATTAAATTTATGTGCAGTCAAAATTTAAAAGTGTATAGTCCAAAATCAAAAAGTGTGCAATGGATAATTAACTTTATTTTTTAAGCAAAATTTCTAGTTTTCTATCCTAATATTTTAATAATAGTTCCTATTTATTTGTCGCATGCTTCAAAGTTTTTTGCATATTCTCCTCTTTATCTCGTTTTTACACTTAAATGCGAACCGAATTAATAGAACCCAATAATAAGATGTAACTATATTTTCGGCTAAAAAGTCTAATGTTAAAGGTTTGCGGTTAATGATTAATCTTTTCTGGTTAAAAATTTTATTATTTTGTTAAAAATTTCATTATTTGGTTAACAATTTTATTACTTGGTTAAAAATTGAATTATTTGGTTGAAAATTCAACAATTTTGTTAAGATATCATATGGTTCTGTTATCATAAGATATCACTTGGTTATAATTTGAATAGTATATTAAAAAAAAATATGTTAAGAGTAATATTTAATGATAAAACCTTTGTATTTTTACCATTTTATAACAGCAAGTAGAAATTACACTCATTCAAATTAAATAAAAAGCAAAGAAAATTGGCATCACGAATACTGGGACTAAGGTCATGATTAGTGGGACATTTGCATTACTTCTTAGTTGAATTTTCAATTTTCGTGTTGAAAATTGGTCTTTTTGGCTTGAAAATTCTACAATGTGATTAAAATTTCTTCTTTATTAACTAACAAATTCTTTTTAACTGAAAATTTTCTATTTTGTTAAACATTCATCTTTTTTGTTTAAAAATTCATCTCTTTCTGTAGAAATGAAACCTTTATTGATTAAAAATACAACTGTCTGATTCAAAATTAATCTGTTTCGATAGAAAAATCAACTGTTTTGTAGCAAATTCGTATTTTCTGCTCAAAAATTCATAAATTTGGTAGACCATTAAACTATTTCGTCGGAAATTTATGCATTTTGTTGAAAACTCGTCTTTTACGGTAGAACATACTTTTTTTGGTTAAAAATGCAATTGTTGGGCAAATAATCAATCTGCCTCAGTTAGGGATTCAAGTATGTATTTTGATGAAGAAATTTTTTATTGGTTAAAGCAAACTGTTTTTTTATTTTACAAATTGAAATTTTTTGTTGTTGAAATATCAACTATTACATTTTTTTTCTTTTGTGGCTGTAAATAAATCTTTTTGACTAAAAACTGAATCATTTTGTTAAAAATTCAAATTAACGGGTTGAAAATTTAACTGTTTTGCAGAAAATTCGTCTTTTTGTCTTGAAAATTCAACTATTTGGTATGAAAAATAAAATATTTGGTAGAAAATTAGTTTTTTTGTTGAAAATTAATCCTCTTATATGAAAATTTGACGAATCCCTTTTTGGTTAAAAATTGGATTGATTAGTTTCAAAATTCAACTATTTAGTTAAAATATTTTAGAAACGAAAAAATATAATCTAAAAAATAATCAAATAAAATTTCGACCATCATCACATCCATTGTTCAAACTATTTAGTTGAAAATTTATAAAAATTGTTGAAAATTCGTCTTTTTTCGTAAAAACTTAATATTCCTGGTTGAAAATTCAACTATTTGGTTAAAAATTTACGTATTTTGTTACAAATTCGTCTTTCTTTATGAAAATTAATCTTTTTGGTTGGAAAGTTAAATATTTAGTTAAAACTGTATGTATTTTGTTAAAGATTAATCTTTTTTGGTAGAAAATTAATATTCTGTATTGAAAAATCATGTTTTTGGTTGAAAATGTAATTTTTGGTTAAAACATCATCTGTTTTGTAGAAAGCTCATCTTTTTGGTTAAAAATGCAACTGTTTGGTTAAAAATTAATCTGGTTTGGTGGAGGACTCTACTATTTTCGTGGCAATTCGCCCTGTTTGATTCAACTTAACTTTTTTTGATTTAAAATGAAAATCTTTTCTTTGTTAAAATATCGACTATTACACTTTTTTTGAGAATTAATCTTTTTTCGTTGAAAATTCAATTATTTGGTTTGAAGTTTAGTTAATTGTTAATTTATTAGAAACAGTCAGCTTTTGACCCCCTCCCCCACCCCAAATCGTCTAAAGTTATTTTTGGCTAACTCCTTAATAAATTCACGACAAAAATTAAGTCGGAAAAAATTACATAGTCCGTGATTTTCGGGTATGCTGTAATTCGGTAAGATGGCGGGCATATTATTTTAGCCAATTAGCGAAGAAATTAAAAAATATTTTCCAAGAAAAAGTAAAGAAATATTCTCATTAGCAGACAATAATTGTCTGCTAATGAGGGTTTGGATCGAGAAACTCGCCCAGCGCTTGAGATCGTATAAAAGTATTGTCCAAACGTCTGGGTGGACGGAAATTTTAAAAGTAAAAAAATTAATTTTTGAAAAA
>CAKNWT010247851.1:0-12708 GCA_932066315.1 Andricus coriarius
GAAAATATTCTAATTTTTAAATAAAAACAGTTAAAATCAATTTGAAAAGAATGTATTTTTAACTAAATAAAAAAATTTCAAATCAAACAACTTTTTAGTGAAGAGAAAAGGAAAATTGCAACAAAATTATAATTTAAGGCGAAAAATATTTTGGAATACAAAATAAAAATTTGGAATAACTATTTATTTTTTAAGTATTTTCTTTGCTTATTTTAAGGTTATATAAATATAATTTGCACATGAGTATTGACAAGATTTCACAAAGTCAATATTAATAAAATTAATAATGTATTCTTAAAATCATGGGATATTTCTTTATAGAATAAATTATATTATGTTTATTTTACAATTATTTACAATTAATTTCCAATTAAAATTATTTTACAATTAAAATAAAATTGTAAGAATAAATATAAATATAAGTTTTCGGAGATTCTTAAGAAAATTTGGAAATAATTTATGAGATTTCACATATTTTAAATCAAAATTTGAAAAAAAAAGAAAAACCATTTTCAACCGAATAGTTTCATTTTCAGGCAAAGAGGTTAATTCTCAACGAAAAATGTAATAATTGCTATTTCAAGGAAAAAAATGTATTTTAAAGAAAAAAGGGTCGAATTTAACTTGAAAAAAAATAATTTTCAACCAAATAAAAAGATTTCCAAATCAAACAAATTTTTTAGTGAAGAAAAAAGGAAAATTTCAAACAAATTATAATTTGAGGAAAACATTATTTGTAATACAAAATAAAAATGTCGAATAACTATTTAATCCTAAAGTTTTTTGTTCGCTTATTTCAAGGTTATATCAATATGATTTTCACATGATGCTTGACAAAATTTCACAACATTTTTCAATATTTCAGATATGTCAAATAAAAATCTTAACGAAAAATATAATTTTCAATCAAACACTAATTAATGGAGATATGTTTATAATTTCATTCTTCAAATCTATTCCCTAAGGTCAAACATTGTACAAAAATGTCGTAAAATTTATAAAAACTATTTACAAGAATTTTTAAAATAAAAATCAATGTGTATCGCATTCAAATAACATTTAGAAATATTTATAAAAAGTATTCATATTTCTCATTATTTAAAGTAATGTATACAGAGTATAGTTTTTATTTGAAATTTCACGATAGTTTTTTGTACCATGTTTGACCGTAGGGCAGAATCAAGGAAAGATATTCTAAAAATATGTTCATTAGTTATTAAAATACTACAAAAAATTACCCTTAAAATTGTTTTGTACTTCTAAAATCATGATATGTCTTTATAAAATAAATTTTGTTCAATTCATTTTACAATTATTTACAATTAATTTCCAATTACAATTATTTAACTATGAAAATAAAATTGTAAAAAGTATGTAAGTATTTTCAGACATTAAAGGTTTTGTAAAGTTTTTATACATCAAGAATGCATATGAGGTCACGTTAATAACTTTTTTCTTAAAATCCCCAAAATTGTGATTATAGCCTACAATAACATGAAAAGAAAGGTAATTGTCTGAGGTAAGTATACAGTAAAAATGTTGATTAATTTATTATATTATAAATAATTATCATTTAGTATTATTTTGACTTTACAAGATTTAAAATCAGTTGAAAAATAAAACATAAATAATCAAAAATAGAACTGTAGAAACGGATAGTCTAAAACATTCCATAAGAATTTCTGAAAAACATAATCATTAAATATCTCGAGACTTCATTACACGTATTTGAAGTCTTTCTTTAAGGTGTCGATTTTTCAAAACAAATATCAACTCAATCCTCCTAATAGCCGACGAAAGTAAATCGTCAACTCGTGAAGTCGGGGTTCGACCTCGGGCGAGCTTGGCTTTGTGGCACGAGCGAGCACGAAGTTTGTGCTCGTTCCTCGGGCGAGCTCGGCTCCGTGCTCGTGCCGTGTCCATTTTCGGCTTTACACGAAGCTGGCCGGCTCACCGACGCTACGCTTGCATGTGTTCTCCCAGATGGGAAAGTGGTGGGGGCCGATAAGTCCCACGTTCTGGAGCCTCTGGTTCCAGATCAGAGACAAAGAGTAGGAGACCGAGGTGACCAGAACAATCAATTTTTGATCGCCATTAATTATGTCATTATGATGGTGTACTCCCATGGCAAATGCAAGCAATGGATGAAAGCTGAAACTCATGACAGTGAAAGAGACAAATAGATCTATCCATCTCTTTCACTCACATGAGTTTCTGCTTTCATCTGTCATGGGAGTCCACACACTTTTAAGAGGAGAGAAATATAAAGGTTTTCTGTAATTGGTAGTTCAAGTTCGTAAATAATCGAGAGTTTCAGATTATATGAAATATTTTTGTCTCTTCTCGCACATATATTGAGAGTTATTTTTGCGAAAAATCTTTTGGACATAATTGAAGCGGTCTGCGCAAGCTCGAGAATACTCTCGACTTGGCAGCTCTCTGGTTAGTTCGCTTACTTCATGAGTAACCACGGGCTACGCATGAAGTGAGCGTTAAGGTAACGCTATAAAGTTGGCTGAAATGCGACACTTTTTTTCTTCAAAATAGTTTTAAAAGAAAGCTAAGATTTTTTCCTATAAGACCCCCAAATTTCAGAGTGGCAAAATTATTCGTCTTTGAGTAATAGAACGATACGTAAACAAAATGCCATGATAGGGCGGGTGGCGCGCGATATCCTCTGATGCGCTCACGCCGAGGATCTTTGTGCAACGCTTTAGTGCCAGTTTTTTAAGTTAAGTAATATTATATGGTAATACTATGTGTCGTTCTGATCGTTTTTTGGCTATATTTATGACAGTTGTTTTCTTTGCAGACCTCTTTTGCGGATTCTGTTTTTGCCATTCCAGAAGATGTCGTGTTTCTCAGAGGACGAAAACATTTTGAGTTGAAGTTTTCCACCTTGAGTGGGAATGAAAGTGCAGTACTGTAATGTACCTGGTATCGTAACAGCTTTGTCAAATCTGGCTTTCAGTAACTCGGTGGCTAAGGCATGATTTTCTTTGCTGCTGAAAAAAACTTCGGTTTTCTTACAGACACTCTTTGCCCACCGAAACAAAACGTGGCGACTGAGTATGTGATGTTTCGTAGAACATTGTGAGCTCGAACGTGCTGCTTGTCTTATTATATTCGCTCGTATACCAGCACAGGCACCCTTACCATGAGATGTACCGTTGAAATGCCATTCAACTTGGATACCAAAATCTTCTGCATGGGCTCGGAGATTAGCAAAGCTACTCTTATTTTTAAAATGTTGCCCTGTACCATCAGTGAAATGGTGGATTTTCTGTGGCCTGAAATGAGTTTTCAAGTAATCTACAATTATATTCTGATACTCGTGAATAGCCAACATGTCATGAGCTAAGTTATCAGATATGATCGCGATACTTACATGCTTGAGCAGGAATGATTGAGCTGCATTCTGAATTATGAACGCGTAATTCTCAGCGAAATCGAAGCTCCATTGAAATAAAGTGATGTGTTTTTAATTTCAAAAGCCTTTCACAGATATCATCTAGGAATTCATCAGTATCCATTGCATCTGACGGTCTGCAATCAAATTTAAAATCTCAATTAATACAATGTTCATCAAAAGCTTTTGTGATGTTATCTTTTAATTTTGCAGTAACTGGGCAGTTTTCACATACTCCTAAATGACAGCAACTTGAAGAATTAGGTCATACAATAGCATCCAGACAGTCGTATTAATTTGTGAACGCCATGTCAGTATCCTCGGTTGAATGTTGAATATTTATTTCATTCAACATCAACTTGATATTCTCATAATGCACGCAAACGCACACATTATGAGTGCCACTGCTTTCTGCTAGAACACAATGACGAGGTATGAGTTTTGTGAATTTAGAAATATTGATCCTCAGGTCTCTTCTGATGTAAATTGAGCATATAACTCATCGACATTACACAGTAGTAACCTTTTCTGAATATGTGAACGAGTTGCATCATCATTCTTGATGGCACAAAGTCTTTCACCCCTGGCATCATTCGACTTATGCCATCGCGTTCATAAAAGTTTTTCCCTAGAGTTTTAGTTTCAGGAGTCAATGCTCTTCGTCTTTTTGCATTCGGAAGCGTAAGAATTCCGTGCTCTGAAACTAACTTTTTGACATTTCTTGCTTTTCGCTCTGATGTATTGAACACCTTGTATTGAACACCTGCATCAGTTTTCTTCGTCCCAAGATTTTGGCGCAAGCGAGATAAGTTAAAATTGTTCTTCAAGATCTTTAGAGGCATTTCATTTTTCGATGATTTGACCAAGTACTTTAACACCATCTTTATGATATTTTTTTCACACTGCAGTTTCGTGTCTAAGCCATCTAAATCTTTTTCGCTGTCATTTAGCTGATCTTCATCATCGTCAGATATCATTTCATGAACCTCAGTATCTACCTTATCTCTACCAGAAGGCTCTGCAATATCACCAGAGTTCAAGGATGATATTCCCGCTGAGTTGATGAGTTGGTATCTACATGAACTGCAAATTTGAGTTTCTTCTGGTAGTGTAGGGAATTTCAAAGGCAAGTCGTGGGCAACACCACGAAGTTTAAGATTAGGTGCTTTATGCCTCAGGTTTTGAAAAAACAGTTATTTTAGTAGCATAACATATTACCTAACTTAAAAAACTGGCACTGAAGCGTTGCACAAAGATCCTCGGCGTGAGCGCACCAGGGGAGATCGCGCACCACCCGCTCTATCATGGCATTATGTTTACGTATCATTCTATTACTCAAAAACAAATAAATGTGCCACTCTAAAAATTAGGGGCCTTATAGGAAAAAATCTCAGCTTTCATTTAAAACTATTTTAAAGAAAAAAAAGCGTCGAAATTTGAAAAAAAGTCAAATTTATTTTTGATTTTCAAAAATTAGGGTCAAATTTGGACTTTTTTTAAAATCGTTACGACCACCAAAAGTTTTTTGAAAAAATCTCTCGAAAACACTTGTAGTGAAATTTTGTTTAAAGCAATAGGAAAAAAGTTACAAATGTTTGAAAGTAAGGCTTCGCTTAAAAAACCAAAAAATGTACTCCCTCCACTCTGACTGATAATTAATAAAGTTAATTAATTTTTGGTGTGAGGAGTACTATCTAATAGGACTACAATTGGGCCAATTTTTAGCCCGATCGGATAACTTTCATTTTCGAGGTAGGTACACTTGAGAAATTATGCCCCATAAGTCGACATGTCGTAAATATGACGATTAAATGTTAATACAATTGATATATTTTCTGCAAACGACATGAGTCATGGAAATCATGACTGAGTAATTTTTCTCAAAGGGCGAATTAGTGCAGATAAGAAGAATTAGGGGGTTTGTTAGATTAGGAACTCACTTCTTTATTCAGAGATCAATCAGTAAAATTTCGTCAACCATAAGAAAACGATCTTCTTCCAGGAACTTTAGTGAAGAAATACGCAGAATTTGTTTAGCATTGTAATTTTTCTACGAAATTTGGCAATTTTCAAGAGAAAATTAAAATTTGCTTAAAGAGACTAATTAGTCTACCCGCAACAGTACCGAACCAGCCGAGGAATTTCGGACAAAGAATAACAATGTAATTTGAATTAAACAACAAAATTATGAGCTAAGAAATCTTGTCAGGGTGTTAAATTAGAAGATTTTTTGGTGACAGCGGTGGGACGAATTGATAAATAGATAGTGAAATTGAAAATCAATAATAATTCAATTTACACTGACTCGGACTGGTGGTGAAATCGCTCTTTCATTTTTGGGGATGTGTGTTGTGAAATTTACTTCAAATTTGATAAAGAAACAATGTGTCCGCAAAATCCCGAAGATAGAAGAAGACCACGCAACCCATCAACCATTCGACGGCACACATACACCATTGTACATTATGAAGAAGGAAGGAGAATTATCATTCGTAGATAACCAGTGCAACCTGTAGTATATAACCAGGCAGCATCAAATCCAGAAAACGCATAAATCCAAAGAACGAGTCAGAACGAGAGGAAGGAAGGACGAGCCAGAACAAGAGGAAGGAAGGATGAGTCAGAACGAGAGGAGGGAAGGACGAGACAGAACATGAAGAATGGAAACGAATTGCTCGACAGGATATACCGCAACCCGTTTCATGGTTTTCTGTGGGTTTCCATGGAGCGGTAACGGCATAAGCCGGGGTTGTTAACCCTGTATCTACATGGGCGTTCTGTATCCGTGCACTCTCCGTGTTTCTCGGTTGATCGGAGCTCGGAGTGCAGGCGGCCAACCGTTTCGGTTACTTTGCGCGAAGATCAAATGTCCCTAGGCGGCCACTAATGATTCGCCAGATGGCTGTCGCCGCGCCAGTTTTCAAAGCAAAACGTTGCGTTTTTGCAAAATAGATGCAAAATTGTACCAGGCTTCACTGCGGGTTGCGATAAAAAATTCAATTTTCAGTTCAAAAATACAACAATATCATCCTTCCAAGATATAAGTTTACAGGTACACAATTCTTGCTCTTCCATTCTGCAAAACTTGTATCTCACTTATACTACAGGTTATGATTACTATTCACTATTTTGAAAAAACTTGACGTTTTCCCTTCAAACAATTGAAAACTGGCGCGGTCACAGCCATCTTGCGAACCAGTAATGGCCGCCTAGGGACATTTCATCTCCATGCAAAGTAACCAAAACGGTTGGATGCCTGCACTCCGAGCTCCGATCAACCGAGAAACACGGAGAGTGCACGGATACAGAGCGCCCATGTAGATACAGGGTAAGCGACACGGATCCCACGCACCTGTGTCAAAAAGGGTGTTTTCCGTAAACCGTGAGGTAGAAGAAAAAGACGAAGAGGGGAGAAGAATTGCAGTACGGAGTGAACTGTACAGAAGAGGGATAAAACAATTGAAGATTGTGGAAGTGAAAATTGTATCCTTTTGAAAATTGTGAAACTAAAGTCATATGTTACATTGTGTTGACGGAGGGAAAGCTCCTTTATAAATGTGAAAAGGATTAAATTTATTTTAAATATTTTACATATAATTAGCGAACTTCTAGAACCTCATAAGGTGAGTCGACTTCCATTGTAAAAGCTCAAGCAACCTCTCTCTAGATTAAATAAATTTAAAAGAGAAGTAAAATGGGGTGCTTGTTGTTAGCACGGAGGTTCCAACCGGAACAAGCCAAACTCGAACTGAAACTTTGAGTATGCTAGGAAGCGGAAGTTTAGGTAACTCAAATCCAACGGAGGTTACCGGACAGGCAACGTTGTCTATATTAAATTACGAAAACGGAGTTTCGAGTCTCCAAATGACTTCCCTTAATGAAAACCTTGTAAGAATGAGGTCATTGGGTGAATTACCAGGAGGGTAAACGTCGATCGGGAACTCCGGGGGCATTCACACTAGTTATTTACCCGTAAAAGCAGCTTTAGGTTTTTTGCCAAAAAATTATGATAGATACAATATTCCTGTCACAAAATGTATTAGGGACTGCCGTTTTGTACAAGATTCGGTACACCCCTAAGATCGAGCACACTTATTATGGATGATTAGATCCATAATAACGGGGGGAGCGGATACATCCCTTCAAGATCATGACATAAAAACGTTAGATGATTTGCTAAAGCATATCAAGTTAGCTTAAACCGAGCATAGAAATTTGAGCCAGCTTAATACAATGTTAGCTACTGTTGCTCAAAAAGTTGTTGAATCTGTTCTAGAATATGGCGTAAGGGCGTGGGAAATATTAAAAAATATTATTGAAGTAATCGAAGAAAAAATTAGTGCAGAAATTGCATACGGAATGGTAGCGTCTGCACGATATACACCAAACGAAAATTTTTTTATGGGTCTGAGAAGGGAATTAGCATTGCGCGTTAGAATAGAACGGCCTAAATATCACAAGAGGCAATAAGTGAAGCTCGAGCTGCTGAATGTGAAGCAAAATACGAAAATAATCTGAGTAAAGAAAGAACCAACCCAAATCCGAACCATGAGAATTCTAATTATGAAAATGACCAAGGTCGAAGTTATGGTATGAGCAGAGGGATGATAAACAACCGGTTTATGCCTTACAAGGGTAGAACCGTAACTAGTCCTTATTGCGCCCGGTGCGACTTGATAATTTTGCTCCCTCCTCACCAATGCCACAAGATAATATTGGGTTAATTTGGTCCCGTTTGCACCCCCTCGCGACCAGCGCCCGGTGCGGGGGCACCGACGGCACCGCCCTAGTTACGGCTCTGTACAAGGGCAACGCACGCGTCCATTTAGTTGGGGCAGGTCAGGGAAGAGGTTTCAACTCTAGACAATATAAAAAGGAAGGTCAAAGAACTAGCAGCGGTAGAGGTAGGGAAGGCTACGAACAAGCCAAAAACAGATCCATTCAGTCACTACCAAAATGCTTCAATTGTGGAGACGAATGGCACCATCAAAGGGGATGTTTAAGACCAACTTATGCTAAGATAATAAAATATTATAATTGTCAGAAAGAGAGACATACGGCACGAGAATGTCCCACGGAAAAACTTGAAATAAGTCCTTGAACATGTTATAAATGTGGGATTTAGGGGCATGATATATCGAGAAATTGTTTAAAAGTTAATCTAGGGAAGAAAATCACTTTTTGTAATTACTGTAAAAAGCCAGGACATACTTGTAATGATTGTCGAAATAGAATTAAAAAAGAGGAAAAATCCCGAAAAGAAACTGAAGAGAATTTAAACAATTAACAAGCTCAGCTGAATGGCACAACGCTGGGCTTGCTGAAGAAGGGGAGGCGCCCTTAAGACGAGTCATATTAACTGGGGCCGAATTAAATTTAATTTAAATGAATTTTTTCGGATTAAACACAGTTTTAGATTCAACTAAAAAATATCAAGTATTTGGAATAAATCTACAGGGAGTAAAAACTTCTGGAGAATCTAAATTACTGATAGGAACGGAAAACTTCTCGTTTCAAATGGTACCTAATAATTTCCCAATAGAACAAGGCAGAATGATTGGAATGCCGTTGTTAAAAGATGCAATAGTAAACATGAAAGATAATGTATTAGAACATGATTTGGGAAACTTTCCTTTCGCCACTGAACAAAAAAATAATGTTCTTAAATTAAAGGGTAGAAAGAAACAGCTGGTAAAATTAACTGTGAAATATTCCGAAAAGAAAGTGTTATACTTACCAAAAAATATCGCGGGACCGGAGTATATTAAGGTGAAAATTGGGTAAAACCTCAACACGCTGATATTCATGTTTATTGTGTTAATACAACGACCACAGATTTAGAAATTACAATTCCTCCCGTAATTTTAGAAGATGTTGAAGAATTAAAACCGGGAATAAAAAAGGATAAACCCAAACAAAACCCGAACGATACGATAATTACAGAACTTGGCGACAGAATAACCCGAATAAAAATTTAAATTAATGTCGAAGAACTTGAGGGGGAAGTATAGTTAATTCGGGCAAAAAAGGCACATTTTCAAGAATTTTTTCTAGCGATACAGGTAATGTTGGTTTATTTCTTTAATGGGTACATAATAAAAGACAATCTGAACCATATTCTTACTAATGTTCAATGCAAAATATCAATAAATAGGCCGTTGGCAGCAAATCTCCGAAGGCGCTTCGAAAAAAGGTACTCTGCGTTGACGGTTCTAACTGAAAACTGGATCATCCGAAATCAAAAAATCAAATTGCGTTAGTTAGGTGAGATGTTTCTCGAAGTAACTTGGTTCTCCTTTTTTTTAGGATTTTTTTTCAACACTTTCAAGTCAAAACGCGTTTTCGCTAACAAATTCCAAAAGGATGCATGCAGTAGATTTTTGAGTTACAACCATCACCGACTTTGAAAACGTGGTATCGAGAAAAACGCGTTTAAAGTTTTAAACATGAAAAAATCCAAAAATGTATATTTTTATATTTACAAAGAATCATCGATGTCAGGTCCGTACATGCTGAATGTGTCAATGTTTTTTTATACCTGTGTAATGACTCACCGACAAATAAAGCAACTTAGGGATTACAAATGAGCGCAGAAGCTGCTGGTAACAACGCTGCGTACACTCCCCCCTTAACAATGAGGAAAAACAAGAATTGTTAAAACTAACATCAAAATATAATATAAAATAAATATAAACGTTAGAGAATGGTAATTGACTACCTAAAATTAAATGAAAAAACAATAGGATATGGACATTCCCTCCCAAACATAACAGATATTTTAGATCAGTTAGGAGGCGCACAATATTCTAGCGTATTAGACCTCGCCCAAGGGTTTCACCAAATAGGAGTGCATCCAGACGATCGAGCAAAAATTGCTTTTAGCACGGACCGTCATCATTATGAATTTTCTGCAATGCCGTTTGGGTTCTTTCGGAATTACAGGGGTATATCGTCATACACGCAAAATCCTTGAAAGAACGCAGGATTAGTTTTACAGCCAGAAAAATGTCATTTTCTTCAGAAGGAAATTTGCTATTTAGGTCATATCATTTCACGGGTGGGAGTAAAACCAAATCCAAAAAAACGCAGAAATGTTAAGCAATTTTTAGGGCTGGCAGGATATTATAGGCGATTTGTTCCTGAATTTGCCCTTATAGCAAAACTACTAACTGAATTATTTTAAAAAATCATTTGTTTAATCAGACACCAGAAAATCAAAGGGCATTCGAAAAGCCCAGCTGAAAATTCCTGTACAGGAACCTCGGAGGGTCCTGCACATGTCCCTGTACACGAAACTGCATACGAACCTGTACAGGTAATCTTGATGGTTCCTGTGCAGGAATTTGGCGAAGGAAACTGTACATGATCCTGTAAAGGAACCTGTATACAAGCTAACCTTTGAATGATCCTGTACTGGTTCCTTCACATCGTCAACTGAGGTGTGGGTTCATGTACAGGAACATGTTCAGGATCCTATACATGAACCTGCGTATTAACTAATCCGCGAGGGTTCGCTTGTAGCTTGACTCTCTCGATGGTGAGCTGGATCTTCAAGTGAGTGAAAGGAAGGCAACTTTATAGCTCTAAGCGACATGACTTTTCGCGATGACTTTCTGTAAAGGTACGTTTTTCTGTACAGGATCCTTTTAAAGTATCCTTTGTCGGTGCAGGTTCTTTTTCAGGATCATGTACAGTTTCCTTGGCAAAATTCCTGTACAGGAACTGTCAAGATTACCTGTGCAGGTCCGTGTACAGGAAAATGTGCAGGATCCTCCGAGGTTTCTGTACAGGAATTTTCAGTTGGGAGTTAAAAGAATTTCATGTTCGGAACCGATTCTTCAATACCCGGATTTTACATGTCAGAATTAAGATATAACACTACAGAAAAAGAAGTTTTAGCTATTTTATTCGCAGTAAAACAATTTCGACCTTATGTATACGTACAAAAATTTATTTTATTAACTGATAACCGATCCCTCGTATCGTTATATCAATTAAAAGACCTGACTATAAATTTACGATTAGCGCGGTGGAAAATAAAATTGCAAGCATACGAATACGAAGTTCGATATAAGCCGGGAAAAGTAAATGCCAATGCTGACGCACTCTCTGGAAACCCCATAGACGAAATTGAATTTCCACAAGCATCGTAAGCCTTTAAACAGGATTGTGATCGGGTACTCAGCATGCATGCCCAGTCACCCGATGACGATTTTTTACCTGATCCTTTTCCCTTGTACCATGAATATCTCATTGAAAAAGCATTTACAGAAAAAATTTTAGATAAAAAAACTGACAAGAAAATGAAAAGGAAAGCAATTAATGATGAGCTGCCTTGGTCGGACGGTCTGGATTGCGGCATCGAGGCGTTCAGAGAAGGAAAACAGAGAAAGTCTCTATTGGTTTCCTGGGGAGGATCGTGTAATGATATAAATTAAGAAATGTGGGAATTTGAAGAGGGTCCTTTTAAGGGGATCTTCAAAAGGAAACGAGGAGAGAGAGAAACTATAGGTTCCGAGGTTCATAATAGGAAGCTGGAGAGGGTAAAGTAGTGTGCTTCAAAGTGGAAACTGGAGAGAGAAAAGGAGTGTCCATCAAAGCGGAAACTGGAGAGGGAAAGAGAGTGTCCTTCAAAGCGGACACTAGAGAGAGAATGAAAGTGGTCTTCAAAATGGGCACTAAATTACTTGAGTCTAGGTGAAGAAAAAGATTTTGATGATGATAGTGAATTAGAAAATGACAAAATAATAGGGGTAGAAATAACTAGGAAAAATTTCAGAGAAGAAAACGAAACTCAATCTTTAGTAAGATTATGAATATGGGTGCACGGAGAAAATTTGTATGTTAAATTTTACATAATTTAGTTCGGTAAACGGAGGACATTACGGCATTATATTAAAATTTCACTTTCAGTTATGTAAAATGAAATAGGGTAATATTTAATGTGAAAATATGAATTATTAATATAAATTCATTAAAATTTAATTCGTGATTCAGTAAGAAATAATACAACGAGATAATAAAGATCACCTGCCAGTTAGGTAAAATCAGTCGAACTGTTAGGTACAGTTTCGATCGTCGAAAACAAAGTCTACCTCTCTATATATGTGAATTCTACATCCCAGTCATGTAAAATTCTGTGCGCCAGCAAAAAAAAAACATTCTTGCTACAAACAGATTCTGGCGAAATCCACTACTGACAAACACATGCTCACACATATCATACAATTCATAAGCGTATTGTTGGTACACATACACAATTTAACTTAAACAATTACATTAAATTACGATACATTACA
>CAKNWT010247852.1:0-11844 GCA_932066315.1 Andricus coriarius
TCGATGTTTGTTTACTCTTCGAAATTAATCTTATCTCAGGTACAAATTTACATTAATTTTCTTTTTATTTTTATTTTTCTGTTTAATATTGCTAACTTGAAGTATTAATATATTTAGGTTTAAAAGCCTTTTGAAAAAGGTGCGCAGTTGTACCGAAACGGACGTCAAGGTTGAAGAAAGGAGTTTTAAATTCATAAATTTTGAGTTGGAAAGTTGTTTTTGGCTCATTTTTTATTTAATTTTTATGTGGACCGTAAGACATACAAAATTTCACAAATTAACATTTTTGTTTGCTTTCTCCATCTTGTCCCCACGAGTATCTAGGGAAGTATGGGTCCACCCCCGCAGAGCCCCGCATGCGGGGCTAAGATCTATATACTCTAGGAGGCGACTTGATATCCTAAAGACACCGTCTGTAACACGCGCTTGGTAGCCTGGTCAAAGGCGCCGGGAGTAGTAGTAGTAGTTTTTATTTTGTGGAGGAGGTAATAATGCATTTACGCACTGAGTATGCGACTCAACCTAAAAAAAACGGCAATACCCACTAAACTCACCTTCTCTTCCTGTCAACCCATGTTCCTGGAATTCGCTTGCACATTACTTCAGGAAGATGGGTTATTGGCCCGTAAGCCGTACTTCGACTTCCAACTTTAAGCGCCAGCTTGGCATTTTCCCACCGTGTTCCCTACCAGGATGCACGCATCGTCCTCAGTAGTGTGGGCGTACCACACATCGGGCTCGTCGGCATTCAGCATCCTGGTTGGTTGTATATGGTTAGGCAGCACGTCCTTGAGGCTTCGTCGACGAGGTTGCCTCACGGAACGCCCTTCACCTCATCGTCCCCGACCGACGGTCTGGCCTGGGTCTTCTCACATCTGCAGCGCAGAGGAAGCACTGAGAAGTGCCTTCGCACACTGCAGGCCTATGACCCTCTTAGCCACACCCCCAGCAGGCCTTTATCCTATCTGAACCCCTGTGTTTTGCTGCCATGTGGCCAAAGCCTAGGCATCGGTAACATCTCAAGGCCTCCGTCTTCTTCCACACGGCAGGACACCCAACCCACCTTGAGGTGTCCCGTGCGTAGCAGCCTTGCCGCAAGTTGCTCCTTCATCTCGACGAAGGCCTTCAGATTATCTCTAAAGGCCTTCTTCGTCGTACTCACCTTGATTACGCTGCTTTCTGCAGCGACATCATGGCTGGGCTTGGCTGATTTCAATTCTCAACAGGGTGGCTTCCGCAACGGGGCTGTCTCCCTATATGAAGCACATCTCATAGTTCCGGGATGATGATCAGTCCGGGGGTTTTCTTCACAAGCGGCGCAGAGGAAGCACCTAGGAACGCCCACGCACTCCACAGATTTGTGCCCCTCCTTCCGCACATCCAGAATAAGTTGGTCCTGTCTGGACCCTTGCAAACCGCTGCTATGTGGCCGACGCCTAAGTAGTGGTAGCATCTTGTAGCCGCAGTCTTCATCCGGGCTCTACAGGACATGCAACCCACCTTTAGGTGATCTGTCCTGAGGAGTCTTGATGCCATCTTCTCGTTGAGTTCCACATATGCCTTGAGGTGACCCCTTAAGGGTCTCTTCGTCATGCTCACCTTCACGCTGACCAAATTAGTACCACCGAAGTGCTTCTGGACTGCCTCCGACATCTCCTCAACGTCAGTTGTCGTGTACAACTCAAGGACCTTGATTTCTGTGCGTGGAACGAGCTCGCGCACGGTATTTCCGATGCCCCCTGCCTCCCTGATCGCAGAAGAGAGTTTTGTCCTGCCGTCTGCCGCAGGGCCCACCTCGATGAGGTCCTCTCCATTCCTCGTCTCGCGAACGCCCCTGATTTGGACATCAAGTGTGTCCGGTTTCACCTTCTTTTTGAGGTCCCTAAGGACCTCGGCATAGCTCGAACCCTGGGCCGGTTTTATTAGGACCAACTCAGGTCGAGCTCTCCTCTGCAGCTCCTTCTTCGTAATGCTTTTGGGTGCAGCTCTTTTTGTCCGTGCATCATCCTTGTTTGGGGTTGAGGATACTGCTTCAAAAATTGTATGGAACATTTAAAGTATTTAACGTTTGAATGACGCAATCGTTAATCTTAATCTCTGCCGTGACTAACTCTACAAACAGTGAATAGAAAAACGATTTATATCTACATGTCTTTTAATAATTGCAGGGGAGTCCGGGGCTAGTTGAGACAACTACGACTCCAGAATTTTTCGCGTCTTTCTAGTAACTTTTTCAGAATCGTTCTATACTTGCTGTTGAAGTGCATATCCTTGGCTATTGATGTACATTTTTTGGGCGCATAATATTCATTATATAAATTTTGGCGTGTGTATAACTGAGGTCATGCCCTGTGAGGAAAGCTGGAACAATCACTTTGAAAGACATTTGACTTATTTTTTTTAATTTTCCAGTTGTGTTCAAGTGCGAAGAAAGCTTATCGAGTCACTTTATATCATTTTCAGATTCCGTCTTTCCAGATTTTCGGTGTAGACAGGAAAAATGTCAAGTTTAAGCAAAAGTTTAATCAATAACATAAACCCACAAGCTATGCCTAGCACTAATCTAAATACGTTAAATCGTTTAATCGTCCCAACTTGCCCCGCGATAATCTGTCCCAACCTACCCCGACCACATTTTTGGTAAGATACATATTTTTCGTTTTAATCTTCAAAAATATTATTAAAAATAAGAAATTCCATTTTGCGGTCAAACTATGCAAGATACGAAAAAAATGAACTAATAAAAATTATTCACCCAAAAAAGATCCACAAATTTGTTGTGAATTATTTTTTGATAGAACACGTAGTTTTTAGTTCAATCGCAAAAAATAATATTAAAAAAAATGTGGAAAAACGGCACAAGATGCGAAAAAAATGAATAGACAAAAATTGTTCACCAAAAAAAGATCGACAAATTTACTATAAATCATTTTTTGATAAGACGCGTAGTTTTTGTTTTAATCGTAAAAAATGAAATTAGAAATAAACAAATTAAAGTTCTAAAAAAACACACAAGGTGCAATAAAATTCTGAATAACAAAATTGTTTTTAAATCAGATTTTAAAATTTGCTTTTGAGCTTTTGCTCACGAGACACTTTATGAGAATGTGTTCGTTAAAGACAAAAGAGCTTTAACAAAAAAGAGCTCCATCGCGCGCGAGGCAAGCCGCACGCGCGATGAGAATGTGCCCGCTCAGCGTGTAGATTTTTTTCTATAGGTATACTTTTTCTTAATACTTTGGCATGCGCCTTGTCTCGTTAAATCCAAAATTCTTTTGAGTGATATTTCTCCCGAAAGATCACTTTTAATATGTTGTCATAGATAACGTAGAAATCAGTGGAGTGTACATTACCCTAATTTTTAAGGCATTAAATGGCGCGATAGATGCATTAAATTCCTAAATAAAGACTTTGAAAAAAATGCTTGCGACAACGAGATTGTTAAACATTTTTAAATTTTTAAATCTCTACTGCAATCTAGAATTGTTGTAGAACATACCAAAATGTTTTCGAATGTTTTCCACAGTATCCTTATTTCTTGTATCATGTGAAAGTATTTCATTTAACAGCTGAGTAGAAATTTCCCAAGTGAGCTTACGATTTTTGATGTTGAAAGGAAAATTGAAACTAAGTATTGGAAAATAATATAATCATTAGCCTGAACGCTTAAGATCGAGAAACCGTTTCAACTTTTTTGTTCTCGCTCTTTGGGCTAATGATAAATAATATTGTTTAGCGCCGCGAACCGCGTGCCGCGATACTCGCTCTAGAGGCGTGCGCCACAAGGGCATCTCAGCATTCCATGAAGGCATATATGGCATACAATGAATTAACCCTAAAATATACGCACAATCAAATTTAATTTTCCTTTTTTTCCACCTAGGTTACATCTTCAACAGAAACGGTGTCATTTAAGAACAGTCTACAGATAATCTTTTTATCATCTACTGGTTCATAGCAATGATACTGTCGTGTATTTTTTATCGTTTTTGCATTTTCCAAACGTCCTTTCAAAGATTTTTCATGCAGATCATGTTCATTTTTAGTACAAAAATTGAATTTGATTTTTGAAAAATGATTTTTCGCCCATTCAAAAAGACTTCAAGGAGTAGTGATGTGGTTAGGATCAACCCTTAGCAAACTAGCTAGATAAGCTTTTCTCTTGACAGTCCCTCCAATATCGTCACAAGCCCCCTTACCGTGAGAGGTCGCAAAAGAATTCCACTGAACATTAATCCCTAAATCTTCTTAATGTTTCGTAAGATTATTGAAATTTAAATTATTTGTATTCTGCGATGCAGCCCCATCGGAAAAGTGAAAAAAAATTTTGACATTTTCATACCCAAATTTTTTTTTTAATTACTCAATAACTCTCGAATTGAATAAATGATATGCGCTTGAGAATTTGCTCAATAATTGCTCTGGATTGCATTTTGCACATGAAGCGTGCAATTTTCTGTAAAATCCATGCTTATCACAAATTCATCCGCTAAACGGGTCAAAAATTCGTCCTTACTTTCAGTTTCTTCTGAAATTTCGCATCTGGAATCCAAAAAAGAAATTGTAACAAAAAGTGGCATGAAAAATATAAATAAAGGAGACCTATTTAGCAATAAATGTATGTACATAATTTTCTTTGAGAAGAATTCTCAATTTTTCAATAACAAACTCAGTTTTGGGCAAATTTTCACAAATAGAAAAAAGCAATCCGATGATGCATTTTCACAAACTTAATTCTTGATGAAATCGTAATATGTATCGGTGAAGTCGACTCCTTTCATTTTTAGTGCTTTTGTTAGGCCGTGTATTTTCAATTTCATATTTTGATGGATTTTACATACGCACACGTTGTGCGTACCGCTTTTACCACCCAAAATACATTCTCGAGGCCTCAGCTGCCTGAATTTTGACAGAGATATGTGTATTTCAGGAAACTTTTCTTTAAAAAGTTTATGCAAATCGACGACACTGAAGAGAAGTAACCTTAATAATTACCGAGTAAATAGCTATTAAAGATTAACCAATCAGAAACACGCGCTCGATGGTCGACAGTCCATGTGCCATCGACAAGAGTGTGTGCATAATCAAGATCAGTTCGTATAATTTCTCCTTCGTTCGCTTTTTCAGTAGGTTGTGCCTCTCTGGTGTAACTTCACACGTCAACGAGATACAAAAATAAAACAACATATTTTCCACAATCAACCAAATTAGACAACATTCTCATGAATTCTGTAAAATTCCCTTAAATTCTGCAGAATTTTCGAGAACTCAGTAGAATTCTCCGGAATTGTGAGGAATTCTTCTGAATTCAGCAGAATTTTCTTAAAATCAGCTAAATTCTCTCTAATTATGTGGGATTCTTTGGATTTTAGCAGAATTCTTTTGAATTCAGTGGAATCCTCTTGAATTTTGTATCATTCTCAAGAATTCAGTAGAATTCTCATCAATTCAGTAGAATTTCCTTAAATTAATCTTAATTCTCTAGAATTCTGTAAAAATATCTTATAAATTCAGTAGAATTCTCTTAGATTATATACAATTTTCCTTAATTGTGTATAATTCTTTTAAATTCAGCAGAATTACCTTGAATTCAGTAGAATTCTCTTGAAAGATATAAAATTCTCTTAAACTTTGCTTAATTCTCTTAAATTCAGTAGAATTCTCCTAGGTTTGGCAGAATTCTCTTGAATTTAGTCCAATCATCGTGTTTCCTTTCTAATTTAGCAGAATATTCTTGAAATCAGCCGAATTCTTTCGAATTCAAGAGAATTCTCTAGAGTTAGGCAGGATTCCCTTGAATTAATCATAATTCTCTGGAATTCTGTAAAAATGTCTCATAATTTCAGTAGAATTTTCTTGAATTATGTAGAAGTCTATTAAATTCTGTATTATTCTTTTAAATTTAGCAGGATTCTCTTGAATTCAGTAGAGTTCTGTTGAAATATGAAAAATTCTCGTAAAATTTGTTTAATTCTCTTTATTTTAGGAGAATTCTCCTAGGTTTGGTAGAATTCTCGTGAATTTAGTCAAGTTATCGTGTTTTCTTTCGAATGCAGCAGCATATTCTTGGAATCAGCATAATTCTTTCGAATTCAAGAGAATTCTCTAGAGTTTGGCAGAATTTCCTTGAGTAAATCGTAATTCTCTGGAATTTTATATAAATATCTCGTAAATACAGTAGAATTCTCTTTATTTATGCATTGTCTTAAAATCTGTATGATGCTCTTAAAGTCCGTAGAATTCTCTTCAATTCCGTAGAATTCTCTTACGTTTGGCAGAATTCTCTTGAGTTGAGTAGAATTCTCTTGAATTTAGTAGATTTCTCTTAAAGCAGCCAAAAAAATTGCAAATTAAAAATAGTCACCGCATACCCTATCTCAAGACCGTAGTTGATATCTCTATCCCTATATAATAATAGACAGCCCAAAAAACAGCCCCTAGTACATTTAACGAACACCGTCTCAGTTGCATTTAACTAAAGCAGCAACAAAATTTCAAATTAAAAATTGTTACTCCAGACACCTTTCCAAAGCTCTAGCAGATATCGTAATTCCTACGATAATAATATACAGCACCAAAAAGCCACCCCTAGTACTTTCATCGAACCCTGTCTGAGCTTCCTTCAACTTGAACTGCTTAAAAATGTTAAATTTTAAATTATCACCCCACACTCTTTTCCAACACATAATTAGATATTCCGATTCCTATAATAATATTCAAAAGCCTTGAAAAACGCTCCTAGTGCATTTAACGAATCCCGTCTCAGCTGCTTTAAACTAAAGCAGCTAAAAAATTTCAAAGTAAAAATAGTCACTGTAGACACGTACCCAAGATCCTATTTTATATCTCTATACCTACAATAATATTTAACAACCCCATAAAACCAATCCTATTACATTTAACAAACCCCTTCTGAGCTGCCTTCAACTAAAACGGGCAAGAAATTTGAAATGAAAAATAGTAACTCCAGGTACCTTGCCAAGACTTTGGTTTGTATCCTCATCCTCACTGTAACTTTGAGAACCTCCAAAAAATTACCCCTAGTACATTTATCAAACCTCATATCAGCTGCCTGCAGCTATAAGAGCCAAAAAGTTTCAAATTAAAAATAATCACCACATACATCTACTAAAGTCTTCTGAAGGTGTTTGGAGTGATTATTTTTCATTTGCGAAAAAGATCCTAGTCGACTGAATTTGACGACGCTCTAGTTAAAGCGTTCATCCTATTTTTATGTTGTTTGTCACAATTTCTTCATCGGGGGTATGTTTGGAGTGAAAAATGCCCCTTAAGAAAATATTTGATAATTTTTACTACATGCGTATACCAGTAAGAGACGATTGAATGAGTAATTGTAATGACTAATCATCTAACTAGAAATGGATCAGACCTCATTTGCGCACGTATGTATAATATATTTCCAAGATATATTTTTGATAAAACTTTCATTTGAGAATGAAAAATGGTCGCCTAAGCTTGACGACACTAATTATTAAGTTTGTTAATCATTACAAAGTAATTTAAGCAAAAATAAGTTCTATTGGCAAGGGCATTGTCAAAACACTTTCATCAGAGGTGTGTTCGCCTCATTTGTGCAAATTTGTATGGAAAATTATAAGGTAATCCTTTTTTAGAATGATTTTTATCTAGGCAGAGCACCGTGGTCGAGTGAGTTTGATAACGTCTTTTATTACGTTCGCTAAGTAAAGAAACCTCATTACAAGGAAATAAAATCATCTTTGCATGTACGCCATCAGAGGGATTTTTGCGGGTGTATGTTTGCACTCTAAAATGCACCCGGAACAAGTAACTTGATACTTTTTTTAAACGCATGCAATGAAATCATCAAGCATTTAATTATGACTCTGGCATGTCACATTTTTTCAATGGAATTTTAGCCACATTTCTTGTAACGTTTAAAACAATAAAAATTGGAAAGACTAATGAATTCGAAATAAATCAAAGCTTATTCTAACGAATTCAGAAGTGTTAAATAATTTGTAATAAGTTCACAAGTGTTCAAGAGAAATTAACCGAACCAAAGATAATTCCACAAAACGCAAGAGTGTTTTACAAAATGTAAGATAATTTTACGGAATTTTGCACGAGAAGTCTGCCGAACTCAAGAGAAATGTACTAAATTCAAAAGAATTCTGCTCAACTCAAGAGAATTCTGCTAAACGTAAGAGAATTCTACGGAATTGAAGAGAATTCTACGGACTTCAAGAGAATTATACAGATTTTAAGACAATACATAAATAAAGAAAATTCTACTGTATTTACGAGATATTTTTACAGAATTCCAGAGAATTGCGATTAATTCAAGGGAATCCTGCCTAGCTCTAGAGAATTCTCTTGAATTCGGAAGAATTTTTCTGATTTCAAGAATATTCTGCAGAATTTAAAAGAAAACACGATGCTTTGACTAAATTCAAGATAATTCTGCCAAACCTAGGAGAATTCTACTGAATTTAATAGAATTTTACATATTTCACGAGAATTCTACTGAATGCAAGAGAATTCTGCTGAATTTAAAGTAATTATTAAAAATGTAGGAAAGTTCTACATTATTCAAGAGAATGCTGTTGATCTCAAGAGAATTCTGCCGAACGTCAGAGAATTCTGCTGAATTGAAGGCAGTTCTGCCGAACTTAAAAGAATTTTACTGAATTCAAGAGAATTTTACATAATTCAACGGAATTCTACTGAATTCATGAGAATGTTGCCTGAATTGGTTGATTTTGGAAAACATATTTCTTAATTTTTGTATCTCTTTGACGTGTGAAGTTACGCCAGAGAGTCACAACCTACTGGAAAAGCGAATGGAGGAGAAATTATACGAACTGATCTTGATTATGCACACACTCTTGTCGATGGCACATGGACTGTCGACCGTCGAGCGCGTGTTTCTGATTGGTTATTATTTAATTGTTAATTACTCGGTAATTATTAAATTTAGCAAATTTTTCTTATAATTATTTTCCACGCAATTTTTTTTAGAATTCAAAAGTATATAAATGTTTTTTGAATACTGGGACACCCTGTATAATCCTTCATTCCAGGCATGACACGGCTGTTCACGCCTACCTCCTGAGGCAAATAGTTTCGACTAAAATAAATGCAAAATCAGAAAGCGGGGATTAAATTGTACTCTGATTACGGTGCCAAAATCACTTTCGAACGAAATCCTAGCTGCTCGGGTTCGCTGGATACAGGACTTTAACCTGTTGCGCGCAACATGTTTGACGGTTTTATCAGATTTTCTTTAAAAATATTAGTTATAGCAAGAACTGTTTCAAATAAAAGTTGTTTTTTTTTACAAAATCAATAATTTTTCATTTGTATAGTGTTTCGTTAAAAGCCATATTTTTGCCAAAAATCATTAAAATTAAAAGAAAATTAATTAATTAATTCAAATTTAAATGAAAGTACCGACTCTAATTAAATAAATATTGAACGGTAGATTTCATAGATTAATACTTATTTTTAAGAACAAGATTTAATAATTCATATTTAATACAATAAAACAATGAAGTCAAATATATAAATATGATTAAAGGTGCTGCGAAGAGAACTCGACCACTGCTTTTTTGAGACTGGATAAATATCTTTCATCGTCCATCATATTTATTCTGTGTCTGTTCCAATAATTTCTTAAAAATACATTGTGGATCGTTTCGCCAGGTTGTTCGGACCATATTCCAAGACCGTTTTTATCTAAGTACGTCAGACACTGGGATAAATGTCTCAAGATTACGTGAATTTTCAACGTCTCGCTAACTCCAGTAATCTTGAAATGCTTTTCCAATTCTTGGACGAACTTTTCGCAATCTGAATCCACTTTTCAAGTGGAAAAGCAAGCGTTCACAATTTTTTCCATAGTCTTGAAGGAACAAACGAATGGTACTACTCTTATAGGTCCAACTTCGCCGCAAATTTTAGATTCTAAAAGCTTATCAGGATATCTCAGGAGTTTTCTACATGCATTTCCTTCGAAAGCTTCTCCTTGATAATTTTTGGCGATGACGCACAAACTTTTAGGCCAAAGCAAAGCTCGCTCTCTACCTAAAAGTGGCACTAGTCCTTTCCAGAAAAGATGATTTACAAAACCCATTAAAACATGCAGCTCTGAAATGATGCATTCTTGTAGCACGCAGATATTGTCGTCTTCATCAAACAATGGTGCATTTACGGTACTATGACACTCTTTTGCAAACTTTTTGCTCTTTTTCAGGAAAACAAACTTTTTGTAGTCTTTGTTCTAATCGTCAAAAGTTTTCAAATCATTCTCGTAATGATGACGACTTTCTATCGTATCAGAATCAGAAATCTTTGTACTTGACATCGTACCATTGGCTTCTTCATCATTATTCCTTAAGCAATATAATGGCACAAAACAGTATGGACAGGGAAAGGAAGATGTTGCTGTTTGCTGTCCATTTACAATTAATATTAATTTAAAATCGGACAGAAACTTGTGCAGTATATCGTTGAGTTTCGTTAACTCAAATATAAGTTTGACATTGTCATAAGTTTCTTTTATTTCTGGGACTACACACAATAATATTAGTTTATGAACACTAGTCATTTTTCTTTTATTATTTGAAGAACGTTGATTTTCGTCTGAATAATTTTCAGGAAGTACAGTCATACTAAGCTTAAAGAAGCCTTGTCCACCATCAGCCATAACTTTTATTCTCATTTGCTTCTTTGCACTTTTATCAGTACCAGTATCAAATTCAAATTTTGCTTCCTCGTAAAATGCATCTAACGTCTTGGATATTTCAGATAGTTGCTTTATAATATGAGCCGGCATTGTTTTTCCCCAATATTACATCTCAAAAGGCTAGTAAATTTTGTCATATGTTTCAAAGGTAGTCCATTAACGGTTCGAAAATCATCTAAACTTTCTGTAGTAAACGATTTAGAAATATGAGCTTTCAATTTACGTAAAGAAACATTAAGTTTTGAACCTTTTGTACTTAATGATAATTCAGTAATCCCACTACCTTCTTCTTTCACACTTAGATTTTTTTTTAAAGCACTGCTAACAATTTGTTCTTGATTCTTTTGTGGTAACTGTTCCATAAATTTATTTACGTTTTCGCGAGCGCTTACCTCATCAACAGCATGGTTCTTTCCTTTGCCAATGGTAGAAAAACAGGTTTTACATATCAGAATTGATTGTGATTCTTTATCTTGAGTTTCACTTTTTTTTGAGTATTTTTCATGTGGAGCGATGCCAAATAAACCATTAGATTCATCAATTTTATTTGATAATTTTCGCTTATGACCAGCACCTTTATCAATTTGTTCGTGTCCATTATATCTTGCTTTCAAACATATATAGCAGTTACATCCATATGAAAATTGATTAGCTCGAGTAGATTTAATAAGGTACATATCCTTATAGTTAGGCATTTCTTGGAGCGGCCGTTTGAAAATTTTCTTTTCATGTTCGTTGAGTGTTAGCGTACATGTAGTGCAAATGCTTACGGGAAAATGAGAATCCGTAATATTGAAATCAGCGTTTATAAACTTTCTGATCAGGTCTCCATATCTTGAAGTTACTAGAAAGAATTCTATCTTCTTTTTCCCCAACACAATTTTTTTCCACAAGGCGCGCAAACCTTAACTCTATTTTCGTCGTGTATCATTATGAAGTGAAATGACCTGATGTTTTCAACACTTTTTGAAATTTAAAATAATTCTCATGCGAATGGAAACTCGTGAGATTATAGAAATGTTTAGAATAACTCATCTAGGCGATTCCAAAAAAAAACATAACATGCTTGACGTGCTTGAAGTTCTGAACGTTCAAATGAACGAAATTTTTACTGATGA
>CAKNWT010247860.1:0-20899 GCA_932066315.1 Andricus coriarius
CGGAGCTTGGACTCTAATAAAATTATTGAAATGAACAAAAAATTGCACAAATTGTTAATACGGGTTCCGACAAGATTGTTTGCGAAAAAAAATAATCTGATGCTTGAAAATAGGTATCTCGATTATTTTCCATTTTCCATTAAAATTTGTTTACTTGGTTTACCGCACTATTATCTACCTGAGATCTTAAAGAATTATCATCTTGATAAAAATTAGAATCAAGTTCGTCTTTATCGTTTTCGTCGCTGGCGTTTTCTAAATCTTCTTCAATGGTCGTAGGCCGTGGAGCTTTTACTGCCATGTTCTACTTTTTTTTATTGATTTTTGAAAATCAGTTTTTCATCCCGTTTTGTCCCTTGTACTGGGCAAAAAGAGACGCTTTGTTAAGTGAAAAATAAAATGTATTATGAAAACAAATAATTAAAAAAGACTAAAAAAAATAAGCAGTACAGTTACAAGAATTTGATGTAACAGGTTTTATTGTCAATTTTTTATACAAAAATGACCAACACAGGCCTCACAAGATACGCAGACATGTATTTCGCCTCCGTCCTCACTGTCGAAACCTGCGGAAGACTGATGAGCCCAATTGTCGCACGAACTGCATTGGACCCACTGTTCGATCGAAAAATCGTGACAGTGCAAACAATCGCGACCTTCCATTTTTGCATTCGGCAGAAATTGAAAGCAATGTGCGCTCCACTACACCTCGCGCGGTGCCGCATTTTGCCCCTGCCCATTCTGTCCCCAAAGTACTTTTTCCAGTATGACTCCTGAAAATCGCGATGGAAATCTTGATGCAATACTCCTGCCAAAGAAGAGCTACTACGTACACAACGGAATGGTGCTAAAGCGATTTCAATTAAAGAATCATTTGTATTACTTACTTGTAATCGAAAATCAGTCAAAATTATAACGGGGCACGAAAACGACCCCCTCCCCCTTACATAATCTTCTAGATCTTTGGAGTTAACATTTGGTGGATAAATTTCTTTTAATTTCAATCCTTGGCATCTTTCACCATCAGCTATCCCAGGATAGACTTTTTTTATTTCTTCCAGAAATTTCTGCCATACATTGTTGAATTAATTTAAGTGTTGTACGACATACAATAGCACGCTTGAATAGCTTATTTTGATAGTCTAAATCATTATTAGTGTGGATTGGATTGCAGCTATCAACATACTCTCCAATTCTATGATTGGTGTTCAAGTGAACTGTGCTTTCACGAACAATCTTCTCCACACCAATATACTGCGTTCCACCATCAATACAGATCTGACTTGTTTCCTCGTGGACATATTTCTTCATATATGACCACAACTTTGCCTTACTTTTAGAACTAACTTTCCAAAAAAGTAACTCTTTTCTTCTTTGCAGTACAATCCAAAGACAGTAACTGTCATCTGCTCAGTAGGTCGTCCCTTATGACACCTAAATTTTAGTCAGAAACGTTTCATCGGCTTGCATTGTTTTCCCATCACCTCCAAGACGAATTTCGCAATGAGGTTCAACGACTTCAGTTATCCCGCGACAATAGCTGTGATAGCGAATTACAGTTGATTTATTTAACTCCTCACCATCTTCATGTCGACGCCACCCAAGAAATTGATTATAGACATCTGTCACTTTCATTTTTCCGATAAAAGCTATGATTATAGCAAAAAATTCACGAATTCTAATTCGACACCATGATACATCGAAAAAAGTTCCTATTATTCACTGTTTAGAATTTATAGTTTTTGAGCCTTTAGAAGAACATCGCTGAAACTATCCTAACTTTTTCTCTTTACTCAGTTCAACCTTCATTTGCAAATCACAACATGTTGAAAGTGTGAATGTTGAGGTGGAATGTTTCAGGAACGTTCCACTGGAAACTGAGGGGAACTTTCCGTTATTGTTATATTTAACAAGAATTATCTCGTAAACCGTAAGAGATAGGGAAAAATGGATGTCATTTTTGAGTATCGAGTACCGCATATAAATATATAATTAAAAAATAAGGTTTAACAACCGCCGCAGGGTCTCACTGGGACCAACTGCCATCTAAAAAAATGACACCGGCTCCCAGTAGGACCGCGGTAAATCACATTCATGGCCACGTCTCACAACCATGAGATGGGTGCTCACAGGACACGATGGAATCACAACGACAGACCAGCGAATATATATATGACCTATCACGTAGGATTTACGAGATAATTTTTGTTAAAAATAACAATAACGGCAGGTTCCCCTCAGGTTCCATTGGAACGTTCCACTGCAACGTTCCCAACCGGCGGACATTTTACACTTCCGTGTTATTAGGGTTAAATCTACTTCTTCCAAAAAAGAATTTCTCGATCATCTGTTCCGATAAGATCATTGCAAAAACAAAAGTGTAAAAAGTTTTTCAGATTTGGATGTAATAAAGGGTGTTCGGATCCCATAATATCAACAATAATAATTTAATTGAAACAAGCTATAAAATCACTGTTGGAACGTATCGGCATTGAGTTCGAGATCGTTTGATTTGATTTAAAGTAAAACTTGACATCACAGTTCTTTTAGCCACCACTAGAGGAATCAACTTCGCCAGTAAAGACGAAATATATAATATCGATAAATTATAAATATCAATATCCCTTCAATGGCTTCAACTCAAAATCCCTGCTATGAGAATATTTTCTCAGTCCGTTTTCTAATCCCATTCCCAATCTTTTGCTATATCATGCTGTTACAAATTATTAGTAGTAATTTTAACTTGTGAATGAAGAAAGCAGGAAAGGAAGTGAAGGAAGAAATAAATCATGTGTCATACATCGGACGTGGAGCAAACGTAAGGAAAGCGAGGTTATGTCCATATAATAAAATGGACAGGCCCATAAAATAAATTTCTATGATTTAAAATTTTTAAGAAGTAACTTACTTAATTAATATAAATAAAATAAGATCTCGAATTTCAATTGCGATATATCGATTTAAAAGTGGTTGATTCGTTTTTCTCGAAAAAATCCCCTATCGGAATGAACTTTAAGAAATTATGAAAATTTAAACAAAGGTCTAATCCTGTAAGAATCTGCATTAAAACTTTGTCGCCACGGATATCGTAATCTGCTCGAGCTAACTTGTTACTACGAATTAAGCTTGTCATTGCATTGGCTCGCTGCTTTTGAAGTCTCAAGTATTGCTTAAAGTAGTTCGGTTCTTGGATCGGGCAGTTGAAAATTCATCACAATTAGCTTTTCTTATCGAAAAATATACCCTATTTTACATAATGCCTTTCTTAGGGGCCCTTTCCTTTCAATGATTGCCCAATTTTTTACTGTATTTATTTTCTTCGGCTCGTAAATGCAATATAACTATTTTATTTAGAATATTCTGTAATTCACGAGCATTATAGCATTGGTTTACTAATTAGAACCGTTAAAAACAATTATTAGTTGTTTGGGCAATCTTTTTTCAACTAATTATGAAAAACTAACTATTTAAACAATTTTAAATTATTTTTAAAATATGTGAAAAGTTAAAAACCAACAAATACCTAATAATAATTCATACCGATCAGGTGCTCAAATAGTGCTATCATTGCACGTTGAAAAATAGACGTGTACATTGTACACTTGTACAGTGTATATACTGTACAGTTGGCAATATATGAGCTATAAAATTTATATAAGCACAATTCTGCTGTTGAAAATTATAACCTAATAAGTAACATTTCCGATTTAGATCACTTTCACGTGCATAAGTGCTGAAAAATAGCATTTACGGCTAATGGCACTCACTAGGTTATACTTTTGGACAGCAAAATTGGCAATGTGCCAACCGTACTCTTGAACATTTGGCACATGCTCCACTGTACACATTGCTCCTTAGGAAAATATTGTTGTCCAGCTGAACCATGTCGAATATTCCTTTTTCTCTACTTGCGTTTCCACTGTGGCCGATTTTTGGTTGTATGATGAACTGGAGAAAAGGCATCATAAATAGCTTTATTAGGTGTGCATTACTGACATTAGCCACGTCTTGATGCACCGCATGGTTGGAAAGGTTCAATATGTTTACGTGCATAGTTGATCAAGTCCACATCTGAATTGGGCATGTACCAACTGTACACTAAATGTCAAAGCGTATAATTGGTAATTGGCCAACTGTACAGTGTACATATGTGCCCAGATGAAATGATGCCTATACAGTTAGTTGTCCGGCCGACCATTGGAATAACAAATTTGCGTTATCAAGTAATAAACTAAGGGAGCTCATCGGACGCTAATCTGATACTAGTTAGCCCGATCTTGGATTAGGAAGTTGGAGAAAGAGAAAAATGGATATAAAGATAAAATCTCTTAAGGAATGAACAAGAGAATGAAGTAATGAGAAGAAAGGGAGAAAGAGACGCAAAGTGAGCAAGTAAGATATAGAGAAATAGAAAAAATTACAGAAGCAGAGTGAAAGGGAGAAAAATAGCGTAGGGGGAAGATTGGGCAAAAGGAGAATAGGAGGCTGCACAGTTGCGCCCCTTTTTCTCTCCTGCCCTTCTTGCTACTCTGACCATTTCTCCCTATCTTTATCTTCCACCCTCTTTCTCTCTATCTCTATATATTCACATCTCTCTCTTCATCCTTCTCTCTCTATCAGTTACTCTCTCCCGACCTATCTCGCTCGGTCGCGCCGCTCCCCACATTTCTGTCTGCGCGCTACCTCGCAGTCCGCCGGCGACTCTTCAATGAGAGTGACTATGCGCCGCTGATCGTCATTATACGTTTTTTCGAAGGGAGCAACGTGTGATTGACGAGCCAACGCATCGGTATTCGTATTCCGGAAGTAGTCTCGGTAATCTGCCTCTTTGAATATGCAGTCCGAGTGCATGTTTTAACGCAGCAGATGAACATTCTACGGGCACCTAACAGTTTCAGCTCTGTGTTTTAAAGGGAGCATTTTGCACCCGTGTACGAGTCGCGCGAAATGAATTTAAACACGACTTGAATATAATAAGTTCGATTGTACGCCGTTTCCCAAACAAAAATTTCGGGAAGATTGTACTTGATCCAACCTTTTTGTGCAAAAGGTTCATTTTAAATTGTTACTCAATTTGGAATCAGAAAAAAGTGCCGGGTAAAGGTGATTGTGATTGAAACTCAAGATGTTTTCGGCCTTACTAGTGGTGTGATCGAAATGAAACTAAAAACATAATTACTTTGGAAATTCTTTACTTGTGAATCTGCTATTTGCTTGATGTGCGAGGGAGTAGCTGATTACTGGATTTTGCACCGGCACCAGGTGGATAACCCTGCACGTGTTCTTATTTATTATACTAATATATGCATTTATATATACCTGAGTCACAGCTTTCGGTTCTCATGGCAACTACTGGACAGGAAAAAAAATCATAAAAATGAAGCCGATTGTCAAAAAAGGGCCAAATCTCGATTTCGAAAAAAATAAAAAAAGTGCATTGTTGTAATAATATATATCACGTTTACTAAATGTCTAGCTTAATTTTAAATTATGCAAATTAAACAAAATATTACTCAGAGAGGAAAAGATTTCTAGCTAATTTTCCTGCCAAAATCCCTTTCTCATAATGCATATTCTGTAGGTCTTTTCGCGGATTTTCCATAGCTTCACGTAGTCTCTATTACGGAACAATAATTTTCCTCTGCTCTTCCCGACGTAGGGCTCATGATTCAAAAACTATATATAAAAATTAAAATAATATGAAACTTTTAAACCTTATTTCAACTTCTTTTCCGAGTGACGCTTATCGAAATGTTTTGTTTGTTCTTATGATCAATTTAGAATCGTTTTGGATGACACCAATGAAGGGTGTTCTGATTTATTGAATTTTTAAAATTAATAAGATTATTGTCCTTGCACATAATTAAACTTATTTTCAACCTTTTGTTTAGGTTTACCCAAATTTTATCGTAAGTTATACTTTAACGTCTAATATCAGCGAAAATTTTAAAAAGTACTTTCATCCCTTTTTGACAATCATCATACATTGTAATCAAATTTAAGATTAAGTAGAAATTATTAATATACTTTCAATTGCAGAATTCGGTAGAGGATATGTGCTAGGCCCTTTTTTCGTAGTTAGTTTCATTTGGAACGAAATACTCCGTAGGCCCCTTTTCGACAAACGGCTTTAATTTTAAATATATATTTTTAAATTATACATCGAAACGGGAAACAGAAAGTGCTCCTCAAATATACTTTGAAGTCACCATTTAAATTGGTTTCTTAAACGACCTCATTGGTGATGTCCTTATGAAAACTAGTTGCTCAATAGTTTAAAAGTCTTTTAAAGGTCTCAATTGTAGATAGTATATTAGGATTGACATCGCAGACTTTTAAGCTCCACTTTTTTGTAATAAGCTTTTGCAAATTATAGATGTCAGTCGTTGAAACTTTAAATTTGAAACTGTTTCAGAATAGATACAGGCTTCCAATGTTTTCAAAACGTAGAAATTGAATATTACTAAAATCCGTGTATTAAAAAGATCATATTTTTTATTCAGAAGAAATATTAGAAAGATTATTATTTTGATTCTTTCCATTGTCTCGCGCTTTGCTAATTTTTTTACATTCTCATCCTAATGAGATGGTATTGGTTTTATGTAAAATTTGACTTAGTCGTTTTTCATCAAATCTCCACGTTTCGAGACCCCCTGAGCTAGAAAAAAATGATTTTTACGAAGGTGTCTGTCTGTCTGTAGTCTGTCTGTAAGCACGATAACTTTCGAAAAAATGATCAGATTGGATTGAGCTTTGGCACATTTATTTAAGTCCTAAAAAAAAGAACAAGTTCGTTAGCGAGCTATTTTTGATAAAAATTCAAAAAGTGAGCACATTTTGAACATTTTTGAGACTACTTTTTTTCAAGATTTGAAAATTCTATGTATGGTTGTTAGTAGTACTCAAAATGACAAACAATTTATCTCAATGATATTTTTCGAAAAAAGAAAATTATCAGAGTTATAGCATTTTCAAAATCCAAAAAAATAAACGAAAATTAACATTTTAAGCCGAACAACGCACGATATGAAAAAAAGTCAAGAGGAGAAAAACGTTTCTTTTTGGGAGCCCTACAAGATTATCATAACAACTTTTGAATTTTTTTCGAAAAATAGAAACTTCTAATTTTGATCGCACAAAAAAAATGAGAAATTAAAAATTCCATTTTGCGGTCAAACTATGCAAGATATAAAAAATATTAAGATGCAAGAATCGTGCATCCATAAAAGATCTACAAATTTGTTAAGAATCAATTTTTCATAGGATGCGTAGTTTTTGTTTTATTCGTGAAAAACTACATTAAAAATTTAAAAAATTTAAAATTTTGACAAACGACACTAAAAAATCAATAGACAGAAGTCGCTCATCCAAAAAACAGCTACAAATTTTCCATCAACAATTTTTCGATAGGACGCTTAGTTTTTGTTTTAATCGTAAAAAATAACATTAGAAATAAAAAAGTTTAATGTTTTGGAAGACGACATAAGGAAAGAAAAAAAATAATAGGCAAACTTGTTCACTCAAGGAGGATGTACGAATTTGTTATTTATAATTTTTAGAAAGGAAGAGTCTTTTTTTCTCAATCGTAAAAAATAAGAATAAAAATAAACAAAATTAATTTTTGGAAAAACGACACAAGAGATGAAACAAAAATGAAAAGACAAAAGTTGTTCAACAAAAAAAGGTACACAAATTTGTTATAAACTCTTGTTATGCATCAAATATTAAAAATGTACTTTTTGGAAAAACGACACAAGCTACAACAAGTTTTTATTTAACAAAATTTTTCGCCTAAATTATATCTACAAATTTACTTAAAACCACTTTACAGTAGTATGCGTACTTTCAGTTTGAATCATAAAAAATAACGTTGAGAATGAACAAATTAAATTTATCGAGAAACGAAACAAGTTGCAATAAGATGTATAATAACAACATTTTCTGTATAGGATGCACACTTTTTCATAATTATAAAAACCAGACAATAAAAATACGTATGTTTCAATGCCAATGCCTATTATGAATTCTGATAATATAAATTTATTGAAATGATAGCTTTTCCAGGGTAGTTGCAAATAAAAATTAGTGCAAAATAAAAAGCAAATATTGAAGTAATAATGAAAAATAAAATTTATACATTATTTTTCAAAATCTGAATAAGCAGTACCAGCTTGAGATACAGAAATAAATATGATGATATACATTTGATATAATAATGTTGAACATAATGTAGAAATGTTCAGATTTTGGACGAAATCGAGTGTGAAACACGAGATTCGTGATGAGAATGTGTTCGTTAAAGCCAAAGGAGCTTCAACAAAAGAAAATTAATAATCACCAAATTACAGCTGTCGATGATTTGACCTTTAATTTTAAAAGGTGTGGGCGCAAACGTGGGGGAAATACAAAGACCGAGCGCGTAGCGCGAGGTAAAAACGTAATCGAACGCGAAGCGCGAGATAAATATATTATCGAGCGCGAAGCGCGAGAAGCAACAGTCGCGCGCCCTACGCGCGCTCAAACTTGTGAGCTTTTGAACTTTAGAAAATATTAATGTTAATTATTTTTAAAAGTTTCTGAAATTTTCAAAAAACGTGAATCAAATTTCAAAAACTAAATAGGTGCTTGCATTTTGCAGACATTTCTAACAGTACGCATTCAAAGTGCAACATTCAAGCTGCTAAAAATTTGACAAGTGACTCTCTTTTTTGCCAATCGTATGAAAAAAAAATTACTTCAGAAAGATTTTAATGTGAAATTGTATTTTATCAAAATTTTAAAGAGCTTACTTTTTGAAAGTAATTTTAAATTTTCACAGAGAAGTGCATCTGTTAAAAATCTAATTACACGGTGTATATGAAAACCTGAAACCTGTCAATTAACTCATTAAACATTTCAGTATGATATCTAATAAATAGAGATTTGTTAAAAAGTATACTACAGGACAAAATTTTGCGTTTACCTCTTTTTTGATGATTGGTCAAGTTCTCTTAATTTTGATTATGTCAGAGCTAAAATGTTTTTCCTTCGAAGGGTTGAATTATCTCAAAATGCTGTATAAAATGAGCACAGGATGAAGCCAATTTATATATATTTTAAGTAGATATTGCAAAAATAGAGTAAATTTCAATGTTTTTTCAAATTTTACGTAATATCCGAAATAATCATCATTTTGTAATGTGCTTAGGTTTATTTTAAAGATATTTTTCCACTGTATCTAAACAGCTTATGAACATAAATCTAAAAGAATTTCCTATCACCGTACAAGAACTTAAAGTTGTAACAAAAAAGTTAGAAAAATTTGAAAACACCTTATCTGTAGGCAAATCAGAATAACAATGAAATACATATATATTTTGATGGACTTTTATAGAAACTTAATGGTCATATGTTTTATATATTTAAAAAAGTGTTGTTCTTACCCCAAAAAATATTGAAATTTTCCCAACTTTTTTGTTACAAATTTAAGTTCTTCCACTGTGATAGAATTTTTTTTAGATTAATACCCATAAGCTGTTACATTAAAAAAGGTTGATTATTTCGGACATTACCTAAAATTTATGAAAACATTAAAATTTACATTATTTTTTCAATATCTACTTAAAAATAGACATATCGGCTTCATCCGGGGCTCATTTTGTACAGAATTTTAAAATCATTCAACTCTTTAAACAGAAAATTTTTTATCTCTTGACATAATTAAAATTAAGGGTACTTAATCAATCATCGAAATAGAGGTGAACCCACAATTCTGACCGTTATAGTAATACTATCTCTAATTAAATTCTCATTTCATTTATGCCAGTCATAATGAGTGTAGAGTTAATTAACAAATTATTTTATTTAATACTTCATTAATACTTAATTTTATAATACTTAGCCTACATTAACTTTTACCATTCTTTCAATTTAAAAGGCCAAGATTCTATCAACCCTTCGGAACGATAAAAATGTATTCTTTCTATAATTATACGTTACAGTGAAGTAAATAATGTTATTCATTAAAAATGTAAATCCAGTTATTATGAGAATAAATTATTGTAATCACTTGTTTAACCATCGGAGTGCATACCTTTCTGGCGAATCTATAGGAGTGCACATTGTGTCAGATTGACCTCCAAGCACTTTTCGCGGTGGAATAACTTAAACTCTATGCATCAATTGGGAAAACTGTATCCCACTCTATACTTTTAGGGAGGGGATAACCCTTCATTACTATACCGCATTCGGAGCCTCAGACGTTTTTTACTTAAAAGTTATTTGTCCTAATATAAAATTTTGTGGTCACTCGGACCCCGTGTGCTGTCCGATGTTCAAAAATTGTTTTCAATGTTTTTTGTGTTGAAATTTGAAATAAATCTCAGTAATCATATTTCATTGGATGATGAGTTATTTTCTAGTGCAAAACTAAAGATGATTTTCTCTTACTACAATTGTCCGACGACGGATCATTTTTATCCGCTTCGTGATAAAAATTATTATTTGCCGTCGGATAATTGTAGTTTTCGATTGGAATTGTTGATATCTTCCGATTTACCGGAATTCTTAATTTAACTTTTTACATACATATATCTTCACCATATATTTTACAAATATGCGTTACATTTGCTCAAAGTGGTAAAATGCAAGTTGGCAAATTAAAATTATTAAAATTATGGTGACCGACTTAAACGCTCTATTCAGATTCAGAAAGCTGATTGTATAATCTATATACATCAAAGAAAAATAAATAAAATAAATAAGGGATATCCTATGGGATCGGTGTATTAATATTTTTTTCTTGTGAATCATTATAGCACTTAATTAGAAGAGTTATACGAAGAACCTATAGAAGGTTTTTTTTATCGTGAAAATCATCTGCAACTCTCAATTTAAATGTTCTTTTTATTCATTTATTTTGTTGGTTTTATGCATGAACTTTTCATTCTGCAATCTCCTTGTATATAAATCAATCAAAGTCTTTTTTAACGATTCTTCTCTGATTTAAAAAAAATAATAATTAAAATAAATATTTTACTCTCATTTTTAATTGCTATTCAAATATACTTTCTTATTACTATAAACTCATTTCAGTAGTTTGAAATGCTTTTTTGCTACCCTATTATAAGATGTGAAACCTTAATCTAATCCTCGTAACTCTAGAAACAATTGAAATACTTTCAATATTTTAAAGCAGATAAAACTATATTTTGGTGTATTTCATAAAAAAAATTACATTGAAATTTATGGCATTAAAAAAAGTTAAAATCGTTTCGTTCACTAAATTAAGTGAGCTTTATCAAACATTTCCCCTCCTTGCAGAAAAGTTCGAGAATAAGTCAGGAAAAGTTGTCTGCTATCGGAAATTGAACCGGCAGCTCGAGATTTAATGGTCGTGGTTAATGATACCTTTAGTTGATATTTATGGTTCTAAATAGGATTCGAGCTGTTATCAATTATTAATCTAACAAATCTTTATATATATAAATATTAATTCTTCTTACATTAGTATATTAAATCCGAGAGCCGTTGGAATCTCATTAATTTCTAGTTCAAGGAATCCTTCTTTGTTCTTAATTTCTAAGACATTCTTTAACTTCTGTTTCCTGATTCTATGATTCAGTTTGAGATTTAACTAAGTTTTCATGTTCATTCTCAATTAAAACTTTTCTCGGAGATTCGAGGATACCTTATTCTCAAATGTAAAAGATTTAAGTTACAAGATTTGACGAACTGATTTTAGGAAAGAGTGATAACTTCCATAAGTCCCTTACTCATTTAATATTTTTTCCTCTTTTAAAACTAAATGAGAATAATTGTTTTTATCAGTATTTAAAGCGTTCGGCTGTAGCTCTGCAGAGTGAAAATTTCATATCGCGTTAACTTCGTCGGTAGCCGCTTGCTATATATATATATATATACATAGTTGAAAGCATACTATTTTGTGAGGGGTGAATAACCTTCTTAGCAGGGCAATATGCATTGTTTCAAACGCATTAATGTCTGGATGTGCACACATTCGCGGATGCAGCAGCGCGTATTCTTATCTCTTAAACTGAACCAGTAAAATCACAATTTTTTAAATAGCCAGAACTGAGTTACTAGCAGTCAGTGAGATATCCCTGATTCACGCAATGGAATCTATCACTAGTTTAATCATTGAGATTCACTGGTTCAATAAGTACTCTGTCATACGCGTTGTCGTCCGTCAGGTTTGGTATGACTAAGTATGAGAAGGCCCGTCATTCCGTCAACGCAACGATAGAACCCAGGTAGCAGGAGGATTCTCCACTTTCAATCGGAAGATATTATATATCCTGGTGTACTGAAGATTTTTTATTGACATTAGGGCCGATAATGCTTATTTGTTTTGTGTTCTACGATTAATTTATAAAAAATAAATCCATTTTTAAGTAAATTAAAGCTAGATTTTCTATGTTTCGTCCCGGGCTGACTCACTGGACTCATCAGTAATGCTATGTGCATCAGTTCTACCTTATAAATTTTATTTGCTCTAAATTCATTACAATGTATATTTTTCAACAACAAAATTTCGTCTATGGACAACGAAAATACTAGGGTTTATGCGGGGGGGGGGGGGGCAATGATACACTGCACCCGGGCGCTGGGTGTTTAGAAACGGCCCTGGCCACGGATAGGGACCAGAACTTAAATTAAAAGATCATCAACAGGAGGCTCAAAAATTATTACAGACACAAAAATAGGAAGGAGAGTAAAGATAAAACCAGAACAGAAGAAGAGAAGAAAATACAAAGTAACTTGGAGAGAAGCAAGAAACTAATATTTAAAAAGATGGAGGGAATTAGGAATACAGAGTTTGTCAGCATGAGAAACAGCAAAGGTGAAATGCTACATATATGATAGAGACGGGATAGTGGACGCTTTGAAAGACTCTTTGAAAGAATTATTAGGAATTAAGAACTTAAAAAACGGTAAGGCTGCTGTTGTAGACAGTATTAGCGTTGAAGTGCTTAAAGACGGTGGTCGGTACATATCTCACAGGCTGTGCGAATTGATAAATTTATGTATCGAGATGGCCGAAGTCCCAGATGAGTGGAAAGAAGCGATTATCATACCAATATATACAAAAGGAAGGGATATAGAAGCAACTGAAATAATTATAGAGGTATCAGCTTAAGTACCGTAAGTAAAATATACTCAAAAATACTTATCCGAAGGGTAATGAAAATAACAGAAGAAAATATATGGAAAATCTAAAGTGGATTCATGCCAGGAAGATCATTTACGGATCAAATATTTAGTTTAAGACAGATCACAGAAAAAAGTTTGAAAGTAGGAAAGAAAGTTTCTTGTGCGTTTGTTGACTTCGAAAAAGTATTTTGCGAGGTGGATAGAAGTAAACTTTGGGAAGTCCTCAAAGCGTACAGAGCTCCTACAAGCAATAAAAACAATATATCCAGGTAGCAAAGCGAAGTGACGGGTTCGATATTATGCAAGGTGTTAAACAAGGATGCGTTATGTACTCATGGCTATTCATCATATTTATGGAGAAGTGTCTAAGAATGGCCCTCCTCGACGAAGAAGGTGTAGATCTCGAGACATTGAGGGTACGTGGGTTAGCTGTCGCAAATGAGAATGTTGTTATAGCAGAATCAATCGAAGACTTACAAAAGCATGCTGAGCAAACTAAACAAAAGCATGAAGAACATGGGCCTCAAAATTGACGTCAATAAAACAAAAATCATAGTGTTTGAAGTAAAAGGTGAGAAAATAATGTGCAACATTGTCCTTAATATATGTAGGTAGCCTATTCACTAGTGGCGTGAAGATAGATGGAGAATTAGATAGGCGCATAAAAGAGGGTCAGAAGGTTATCGGTAGAGCAGGGTCTATTCTCAAAAGTAAAAATATATCAAAAAAATCTAAAATGGAAATACATAATTCTACATTCGTACTGACTGTGCTATACGGTAGCGAGACATGGACATGTCAAGAAAAGGATAAGAGGAACATTAACGCGATTGACATGAAACCTCTGCGCATAATTTGCGGGAAAACACTGATGGACAAAGTGAGAAACGAAATAATCCTCAAAGAATGTGGTCCAAAGGAGATAATAGTTGACACATGGGAAAGGAATCAGTTAAGATGGTTCGGACATGTTGAAAGAATGAAAGATGAACGTCTAACGAAACAAGTGTATAAAGGTAAAGTAAATGGCAGTATGCCCAGGGACAGACCGCGGACAGAATGGTTAGAATGTGTGAATGAGACCTTAATCCAAAAAGACATAAGAAGCCATAGAAACAGGAGAGCTGGCATGAAAAAATGCATGGACGTGAACGATGCCGGAGGAGTATGCCAGGACAGAAAAGTGTGGCGACAAATAGTTTATGGGTGATCGCTAGAGAGATTGATCAGCAACCTGGGTTGGAGAAGCGTTGCGGAACGAACGTGTTATTTAAATATATAACACGAAAATTCTAGATGAATCTTGAAAATCTATACCTCTTTCTCAAGACTACAATTTTCCAACCGAGCAAATCACGCCTACCACGAAAGGGAAATGGCTTAGTGGTATAATAATAATAATAATAATAATAAACTTATCCACAGTCATTCTCTTCCTTCTCCTTCTCTTCATATATTATTATTTTTATAAATGCGCGAATTGAGGATTAGTTTGGACGTCGCTAAGTTATTACATGTTATAGCAACACTGACACAAATTAAAACACTTTTTTATTTTAATAATTTGCTTAAAAACAGGTTTAAAATTTAAAATTCGAATAATTTTCACCCTATGTGATTAGAAAAGGACCCTTCTGGTCTAAGATTCAGAAGGAAACTAGCATTTTTTCTTAATTTCACATTAACGGTAACCCGATACTGCGAATTTTAAAGACAGGTCATAGCTCTAAACTCGACAACGTCGCACTAAATAAATATGTAGGTATGTATTTGTCCTTATTTTGTTATATTATTAGAGAAGAATTCAACTTTTTTTTTTTTTTTTTCTCCCCCCCCCCCCCGTTTTTTTCCCTCGAGAAATCGAAGCTTTGAAGCACTCTCGACTTAGGAATTGAACCAAGATTATTCAATTTCTCATTATAATTTCAAATAAATAAATTTTAAGTTTAATTATAATTGCAACAAAGGTAATATTACATTGATATGTGCAACAATCTGAAAAGTATAGATTTGAAGCGGCTGATAGAATTTTGAAAATTTCATTCAACGTCAGTCCTCAAATTGACTTCTGACCAATTACTGTACTAACAATAGAATTGAAAATCAAAATTATGACTTTTGACGAACAGAACATTTCCCTCACGGAGTGTAAGAAGAATGACTGATTAATCAATTGACAATTAATTAATTAATAATTAATCAATTATTCGCTTAACCAATAAATGAGTTAAATTATTAAAAATAGTATGTACGCAGCTTAGGCTAGGAGAAATGTTGAGACACGAGACAATGTACGATTTGTCCATGGTCGTGTCGAAAATGTGCAAACTAGATCCCCGCTCCCCTCCCCCTTACTAGAAATGCCAATAAAAAAATCTTCTTTACACTTATAATACTTTGGCCAATTAAAAACGATATCTTTCGAAAAAACAGCAGTCGAGAATACTTCAAAGCTTTAATTTCTCGAGGGAAAAACGGCGAGGGGGGGGGGGATATATATAAAATATAAAGTGGAATTCTCATCTGATACTATAACAAAACAAGGCCAAATATATACCTTTAGAAATTAATTTTCCGGAATCCATCAACCGGCTTTCCAAATAGAGGGAAGAAAACTTATAGAAATTTGTCTAGAGTTGACCCTTAGGTACATATTTATTCAGTCCGACGTTGTCGAGTTTACAGCCATGACCTTTCTTTAAAATTCTCAGTATCGGGTTATCGTTAATGTGAAATTCTGTAAAAACGCTGGTTTCCTGCTGGATCTCAGACCAGAAGTGTCCTTTGCTAATCACATAGTGTAAAAATTATTCTAATTTTAACTTTTAAACCTGTTTTTGAGCAAATTATTAAGATAAAATAGTTTTCTTAATTTGTATCAGTGTTGTCATATTATATGTGATAACTTAGCGACGTCCAAACTAAGCCTCAATTCACGCAGATGTAACAAGAATAATAGTGATGGGTCCTAAAAGAAAGTACGCAACTCACGGTGGCGGACAAAATCTACGCAACTCGCCTTGACAAATAGAATCTACGCAACTCGTAGGGACGGAGAGAAAATACGCAACTTGCGGTAGCGGTTAGAAAATACGCAAGTGACAAAATGCAAGTTTTTAGGAGACCGTGTTGAAAGTTTAATTAGTCTTCACAATTGAAGTGTAATTATTTCAGAGATAATAAGGTGTTCATAGGAATCGCATGGTCATCGTAAAAAAAAGCATAACCTGAAATTTATGTTTAAAACCGTTATTGATGTTTTCTATGTAACTTCAATAGTGTTGCTTGATCTAACCTCAAACTTTTTAGAAGTTTCAATTTCAATCGTCTTTTCCTTCTCCTCCAGGACTTTCATACGGTGAAGGTCAGAACTATTGTAGCCGAGTTACCTACTTTCATCACGGAATCCGCTTGCAAAAACGAGTTGCATGAATTTGTTATTTATTAATTAATACGCTTTAAATCAATCCATAAAAAAATTGAGGCATTTTTATCACGGCTTTCAACACACTTTAATAGTTTCTGACAGTAACTCAAAATCCGAAAAAATGAAGTAACGTAGTTTCTATCCGCTTATGTGAGTTGCGTATTTTCTATCCATCCCTAAGAGTTGCGTAGATTCTATTTTTCAGCGCGAGTTACGTATATTCTATCCGTCACCGTGAGTTTCGTACTTTCTTGTAGGGCCCATTAATATACCGAAGAGAAGGAGAAGGTTCACTAATCAACTCACTAAAGTAGTAATAATTTCTCTTCAACTTGGTAATAGATGATCTCTTAATTTAAGTTCTAGCCTCTATCCGTGGCTCGAATAACAGTTTAAAATATTTTTGTTGTGTTTTTTGAAAAATCAAATCAAAATTTATATCAATTATATTAAGTTTCAATCCCTATCCGTGGTTGAAATGCACTATATTATTGACTTCAAAATGTATCAAATTTAGAAACTTATAAACGAATTTCTGTTTGTTTGAAATATATACATTATAATGAATTAAGATAAATTAAAATGTATAAGGTAGGACTGATTCACATAGCCTTACTGAAGAGTCCAGTGAGTCCGTCCGGGACCAAACATAAATAAATCTAACTAAATAAATCTAATTGTAGAATGCAAATAAAATAAACATTATCCACCCTAATTCCAATAAAAAATCCTTTTTTACACTTATAATACTTGGGTCAATTAAAAACGATATCTTTCGAAAAAACAGCAAAGATGTCATTTAACTATTATATTCTCTTATTGCAGTCACGTGTGTACTTAAGTAACAGGTTTAATTAAGTCATTTACTAGTTCACCCAGTTAAAAGTGAAATCTCACTGACTTACTAGCAATGAATCCGAATACTGATTCAACCTGTGACAATTTCACTGGTTTAGATTGAGAGAGATTGTGAAGTATAGTATCGCAGTATAAAAGTATTCTTCAAGCTCAAAATAAGTAGATCTCTTCAAAATATTACATATTTATTGTTCCAAAATACATCAAGAAAAATATATAGAACAAAGTAGTAATTGATCATTTTTGTTATGAAGAACTTCTTCAAATTCAAAATACTTGTTTCAAAAAAAGAACTTTAATAATCAGATATATGGGGTAATGTTACTTTAGAATTGAACTAATCCTTGAGCTAATAAAGTTTCTGCTGCGTAATGTTTAATTTTTGGGCGAAGCAGCAATCAGTCATTAACGATCTGTAAAATATTTATTTTTTTTGTTTGATTATAATTGAAGAATAAACAAACATCTGATTAACTCAGTTCTAATGTAAGCATGTTTCCAGTCAATGAATTTTAATTTGATTCCGAATATAGTCATATTATTTGTATTCATGTTTCACTGATAGTTGATATTAACTAATTTTTGAAGAAATAAATCAGCCCTCAATTTGACTAAAACTTTTTATTATATTAAACTAATTAAGAATTACAGCGATTATGTATTAATAATTATTTTAAATTTTACTTTACATCTTACATGTATCATTAATTTGAAGAATTGAATAATGTCATTAAATATTGAGAAATATGATAAGTGTATTTATCAGCTTTAAAATGCCAATTATCTTTCAACGGTTTTCTTAATTTAATATGTACAGCGCAAAAATGCATTCTTTTACATATGTCGTTACTCTGAAATAATTTAATATAATATTTTTAATGTTTCGCAAGGGAAGCGCCCACTTTGTCGGTATGGAGTTAAATTTATTCATACACGCATATACCTAGATAAATTTACAACACTTTAAGCTCAGGTTGAATCATCTGGGTTGAAAAGTGAGCCTCCCGGGTACTTTTAAGGTTGGAACCGAGAAAACGTGCTTTTCGAAAAAAAAACGCATTCAAAATTAGCAAGTATCATAAGCGCACGTGGTCAATGTCCTGTTAAAAAAAAAACATAAAAACTACCCACTTCTGGTAACTTCCCGGACATGAGTATTATGTCTCAAAGTAGAGTATAGATTGAAGTATAATTTCCCAACGAAACCCGAAAATCGATGATTTTGAACTTTGTTTACACAAACACGAGTTTCTATTAAACTACGATGGACAAATTGGGTCCTTTCCTTGCGGAACGTCACATTTCATCGGTACAATTTTTCGTACATTTCTAGTGAGCAAAGGTCAAAAGTATTAATCTTAAGACTTCCATAGGAAATCATACTTCAATCTATGCTGTATCTCGTGACATTATACTTATGTCCCAGAAGTGACAGGAAGTACGTAATTTTAGGTTTGAAATGAAAATATAACAAGTGTACTCATGGCTCTTGCCAACTTTAGATCAGTTTTTTGCCCCTACACATAACCCCATACAGACAAAGCGGGCCTTTTTCATGCGTACAGTCACATATAGTCCGATTAAATTGATACCTGGATTACAGACAAATAGAGAGAAGTGATCAATTACTTCTAAATAAAATTGTGACTCAAAAAAATGTTTATCATAACGCAATTTGAAAACTGCATTACTAAATTCGTGTATCAGTATATCAGTTATAAAATTTCCGAATCTGAAGAATGCTTGCGTTTGCTTAGATTCCTGAATTTTACAACCTTGGGAATTTACTAGTGTAGGCAATTTTACAGCATCGTATTTTTTATAATATCGGTAATTTTGTATCTGGAATATTCAATTTCGGTAATTTTATAAACTGTCAATATAAATTTCCAGTATCGGAAATAATCCATTGTTTAAATTTTTCATGATCTTATATTATTTCATTTCATTATGAAACTTTGGCTATACTTCCGAAAATTGAGTTATTAATAATTTTGTTAAAATTTTGATATGTGGATCAAAGTTGTAGATCTCGCCGAAAGTTGTAGGTCTCGCCGAAACATATATTTTTTATATTTATACTTTTTTTATAGAAATAGTATTTTTCAAGAAAAAAGACAAAAATGATTTTTCAGATTTTTTTGCTGTTGGAAAAGGGGTTCGGCGTGAGTGGGTGGAGAGGGTGTGGAGGGGGTGAATAAAAATCCTTTTAGTACGTTCAACTCAATATTCTTAGGTGACCTTTTCGGAAGTATACCCGAAATTTTGAAAGCAGCTCGAAGCCTTAAAATTGACAGATGTGTGAGGAGCCTGAATCGATGAACGTATTTTCGGCGTATGTGAGTTTGTAGGTGACAGGGGATGTATAAACGAATTCAGGATACGATGGTGGGTGTATCGGTACTAAATCGATTTCGCACTCGCGGCAGAAACCGTAACGAACTTGTAGCCAGACTTTCCTGGGGGGAGAATAGCGCTGACGATCGACATCATGGTCGCAACATTACTCTCCCGGTTTTCGGTTTTTCTCGTAAGTTCTGTAGAGACCGAAGCGCGCCGGCTGCCGGTCAGCGTGCAAACTTCAATTAGAGGAACAAAATTAATGGAGTACATGGTATTCATTTACGGTAAAGCTTCTGCTGCTCCAATACGAACAGTACGAACTACTCCGTAAAATAATGCGCTTCCCATTCTCAGCAAATATATGTGTAAATTTCTCTTCATTTGAATACGTGTGATATTCTCAGTATTTATATAAGTTGAAAAATTTTTACTATCATTGTTACTTTTAAACTTGCACTTTAAAGGAAAAGGTTAAAAATATATAAGTGTACATAAATCTTATGACATAAAATCAACTAGGATTTTCTTACTACTTTTAGCTCGAGTATTCGTGAAAAAGGTCGTTTATTGAAAAGTCATAAAATTGGTTATTTTAATTTATTTGTACTAATCGGTGATATAAATTTACTAATGAAATACTATTTTCAAAGCCTTGTGATTTTGAAGGCGTTGCATAAAATAATTTAAAAAAAGGAAATAGGCAGCAGGAATACATGAAATTATAATTCATAAAAATATTTTATGGGTCCGTTTTAGCACCCCTTCCCCCAATTAAAAATGCTGTGGTGGAAGGGGGAGGCTGGTAAAACGCCAGCCTCCCCTTTATCGAAAACATACGTAACATAACACTGCGAGATAAAACTGGTACTGGCTTAATACGATTTAACTAGTATCCTTCGTCCATTAGAAGGATTAGTAGGCTAAACCAATTAAACTAACCAGAGCAATTTTTATTAAATTAACTAGTAAAACTGGTAATTTTAACTGGTTTTTACGGTCAACCTAACTTTAAAAAAAACGTTGTAAATTTTACAAATAAAAACTAGTCATTTGAACAAGAATATTCCGTAAAATCAACCTTATTTTAAAAGTTACTTTAACTAAAAATTCGTTCACCTT
>CAKNWT010247889.1:0-15607 GCA_932066315.1 Andricus coriarius
CAAGTTCGCCTATTATTTTTTTTCTATCTTTGTGTCGTTTTCCAAAAAATTAAATTTTTTTATTTTTAATCTTATTTTTTGCGATAAAAACAAAAACTAAGCATCCTATCGAAAAATTGTTGATACAAATTTTTTGTAGCTGTTTTTTGGACGAGCAACTTCTGCCTATTCATTTTTTCTCATAGCTTGTGTCGTTTGTCCAAAAATTTAACTTTTTAATTTTTAATGATTTTTTTGCGAATAAAATGAAAACTACACGTCCTATCAAAATGTGATTAATAACAAATTTGTAGATCTTTTTTGGACACCTAATTTTTGTCACTTCATCTTTTTTTTGTATTTTACATAGTTTGACCACAAAATGGAATTTTTAATTTTTAATTATTTTTTGTGTGATAAAAATGTGATTTTTCGATTTTTCGAAAAAATTCAAAAAGTTGTTATGATGATCTCGTAGGGCTCTCAAAAAGAAAGGTTTTTCTTCTTTTGACGTTTTTTCATATCGTGCGTTGTTCGGCTTAAAATGTTAATTTTCGTTTGATTTTTTGGATTTTGAAAATGCTATAACTCTGATCATTTTCTTTTTATCAATAAATGTCATTGGAAAAAGTGTTTATCTTTTCGCGTACTAATAATAACCGTACATAGAATTTTCAAATCTTAAAAAAAAAGTGGTCTCAACAATTTTCAAAATGTGCTCAGTTTTTGAATTTTTATCCAAAATGGCTGATTAACGAACTCGTTCTTTCTTTTTAGGCCATCAAAAAGTGTGACCAAGCACAATCCAATCTGATCAATCTTTCGAAAGTTATCGTGCCTACATGATACTACAGACTACAGAATACAGACAGACCGACAGATAGACAGTATTTATCTGTATATTATTATTGAAAGTACTTATTGATTTAAAATGGAGTCGCGCTTTTTCCGTACAAGTGGAGTTGAAAAAGTTCCTTGCAGGGGGCGCATCGATGCAAGGCCGGATCAGCCAATGAACGTCGCTTGATAAAGAGTACCTGCCCACTTGCGGTATATGGGGGGCCCCTCCAGGCTTGAAAATAAAGGATCTTCATGTATCCAGGACGCGGAAATACGGGAGACTTTACTGTATTTCGGGTACAGTCGTTGCATCTCCCTTTTAAGGTCTTGATATCTCTCCTCCTTTTCCTTTTTCTTGGCAGTGATGTTATAGTCAGCCGGAGCCGAGAATTTGATCACGAATATTGTTCGTTTCTCGAAGTCTTAGAGAACAATGTCAGGCCTCGAGTGTGTAATGGAGACTGCTGTCCGAAAATGGTAGTTCAAGAAAATTTGGCACTTCTGGTTTTGGAAATTTTACTTTATCTCCCTCTGAGCGTTCGGCAGGGCGGAGGTCAGGGTCGAGGCCAATGCCGTAAGAGTGACCAGGATCGTAATAAAGCACTCTTAAAGCCGCATTGTGCCCGTGGAAATATGCCGTTCCCGCGTGAGTGGGACACCTGAATAGTATGTGTTCTAGTTACTTAGCATGTGCATGACACGCTCTGCACCTATCCTTGGGGACCTCTTGACGCAAAACATGGTCGCGGTATACTAAAGTGGAAATGACATCGTCTTGGCATGCGAAAATGAAATCCTTAGTACCTGACTTAAGTCCTAATGATCTCAGGAAAGCAGAAGTTTGCTTCTTCGACAAGGACTGATCTTCCACATTTTTGTCAAATGTGGATGGCCTTAAATTCATTGGGCAACTAATTTATGATGAGGAGGTGAACCTAAAGTCAGTCTGTCTTAGCGATAGTTTACTGCAGAAATCTTTCAGCAAAAATTATATGGGCTATTTCACTAGTTTATCGCCTTGTTTGATAATATGATGATGCGAAGACCGTACGAGAGGCTATTAAAGCCAGCCGCACCACTTACCACACTTATGTACGCAACGTGTACGTGAGCTTCACTGGCTCGTGCCTAAAAGTAATGGGGTAAGTGGAGGGGGTGATTTTTGTAGAAGCATCCCCATTACTCAAATGCTGGCTTGTGGCCTCTGCTACGATCGCTCGTACTTTAAATTTTAGCGGCGACGCATGTAGTGATAAAGGAAATAACCCCAAAAAGAAAGAAAGAATAGAAAGACGCGTTGGGCCCATTTCTTCGCGGACGGTCACATATATGCAAGCATCTGCCTTAAGATAAAAAATGCCTGGAAACATTCTTACTCAGAAATGATTAAACTATTAATAAACAATGAACTAACTTTAGTTTATTCGTAGTAGTGTAGTATATGCCTTTATTTTTCAGCCTGCTGCCCTTAAAAAATTGACTTGCTTACGGTTCCTTTTTTTTTACAGAATTTTCCTTAAATCTAACCCTTAAAAACTAACATCCATCCACACCTTATTTCTAAGATCGGAGACTCTTATCGTCCTGCCTTCCTCGCGTCGCCTCGCTCGCAGTTCCCTACTCTCTCGCATTGCCTCGCATTCCCAAACTTTGCTCCTTCCAAAATCATCTGCGAATAAGTTCTTTCCAAACCCCCACACCTGCATCATCACCACATTTGCCCTCCATACTCTCTCTTTTATGTGACCATCCACTCCGCCGTTCATCCTAAACACGAAGCCCAGGTGTACAAACTCTTTCACCTCCTGCGCCGCCTCTCCCTTCCACTCCCACCCCCTCCCTCATCCCATCTACCTCCTTTTCTAAGCACCATAACCTTGGACTTTCCCACATTCAGCTCTAACCTGTTTGTATCCAGGTATCTTCTCAACGTCTGCATTATCTCCTTTATGGCCTCCTCGATTCTTGCCAGCAACAATAAGTCATCTGCATACGCTAGTAAAGAAATTCTAACCCCTTCTATCCTGACTTCTCCTGCCACCCCGACCTCCAGCTTACTTTCCATATCCGCAATTAAAATCGCAAAAATCATTGGACTAAGCGGACACACTTGCCTTAACCCCCTATCCATCCAGAAACCCTCCGAAACCCCCTCCCCTCCTCTCACCTTATCTTTAGTCTCTTCAAATATCTCCCTTACCGTCGCGATCAGGACTATCTCCACTCCCCTATCCTCCATCGCCTCCCACAACCTTCCCCTATCCATCGAAGGAAACGCGCCTTTCAGATCCACGAAAAACGCGTACACTCTCAATCTCTTCTTCGCTAATTCTCTATCCACCACGTGCTGCAGAACGTAGATATTATCGATCGTACTCCTACCCGCCCTAAAGCCCACCTGTGTCTCGGGAAATATTCCTTTCCCCTTGATGTCCTTCCGCAGCCTTCGCGCCACCACCATCGCTTATACTTTATACGCCTTTAACCGACCCTATGCTCTGTAGCAGTGCCTCGACGCCTCCCTTTCTTCGCCGCTCTTTAGCTTCAACCCTCATACCACAATATTATTTCTCCTGTCTGCTGTCTCTCGTCTCTCCATTCTTGACTCCATTGCCCTTATCATTTCCCTATCCGCCCTCTCCTCCTTTTTATTCCTACGCTCTCCCACTTTCTCTTCTTTCGTATTTTCTACCCTCTACCATCTCCCAAATACTTTTATTCTCGCCCCCCGTCAACTACTTCCATTTTCGCCCTATCTTTCAGATTTTCAAGCCTTTTCTCTGTCCTTTCCTTCCACCCCTAAATCTCCTCTTCCGTCTGCTTTATTTTAACTTCTTTTTCTTTCCTACCCCTCTCTAATCCTTCTACGATCTTTACAGCTATCCTAAATGATATGATTGATTGGACAAATGTACCTGTGTGGCGAGAGATGTACGAACAACGTGGCTCAAAGAAAGGCGTAGCAGGATGCCGGGAGAACCTGCTCATCGATAGATGTGTCTGTAAAGACGCAACATTCTATCAGCGTTACCTATCGATGGCCTGGATTGATTACCGGAAAGCTTTTGATTCAACCTCCCATAGACTTATCATCTGTCTGTTGGAAAGCTTAAAGGTTCATCCACACATCGTGAAGTGCATAGAGAGGTTAATGCCGCTTTGGAAAACCAGATTTACTATCTCATCTGGAAAACATCGTGTGATCACTAACAGTGTCACCTTTAAGAGAGGTGTGTTTCAGGGCGACACCATGAGTCCTCTCCTCTTTTGCCTCACATTACTGCCACTATCTCTCGCACTTCGCCATTCCGAAGGGTTCCTCTGCGGCAAACCTGGAAATCGAAAGCATAAAGTCACTCATGTATTTTACATGGATGATCTTAAGATCTATGCTAAAAATCAAGAGAAACTACATCTAGCTCTAGACATTGTCAAAGAGTAAACCCAACAAATTGGAATGAAGTTCGGGTTAAAAAAATGCGCCAAGGTTTATCTGAAGAAAGGAAAACTTAATGGAATCCTGGATGACCCTGAGTTCGTCGACAGAAGCGCTATACGACACCTTGGCGCTGGAGAGACATATACATACCTGGGCGTGCCACAAAGCCGCATTCCGGACGTGACATCAATAAAGGATACTCTTCGATGCAGATACAAATGTCTCATTCGACGGATTTGGTCTTCCGAACTGTCGACGAGGAACAAAGTATCTGCGACGAACATGATTGCCGTCCCGGTATTACTCTATTAATTTGGAGTGGTTCCATGGACGCAGGACGAGCTCAGATCCCTCGATATCGGGTCCCGAAAGGTTATGCACATGAACAAAATCATGTACCTTAAATCTTCTGTTCCGCGACTTTAAATCTCACGCCGTCAAGGTGGTCGCGGAATACTAAATCTTGAATGTCTTCACAACAGGATTATTTTGGGTACAGCACATATGGTCGCCAATGGAGAAGACCCTCTTCTTAAAATGGTCAGGAAACACGAAGAAGTGGGCAAAGGGGCATGTCTCTACAAAGCAGCGGAAGTGGCTGCTGAAATACTCGGCCTTGACTTCAATCTCAGGGATGAGCAAAGTGCATTAAATCTTATCCATCTCGAGTACTCACTCCTGAAGGCTCGGATTAAGAAAGCACAGGAGAAAAACTTCCGCGAGCAGCTTCTCGAGAAGAAGATGCACGGCATCTTCCACATAAATGTGGAGGAGGCATGCCAAGACGGTGTCATTTCCACTCTAGCATACCGTCGCCACATTTTGAGCCAAGACATTCCCGGTGATAGCTGCAGAGCGTGTCATGCACACCCCGAGCATCTAGGACACATACTATCTGGTTGTCCAATTCATGCGGGAACGACCTACATCCAAAGGCACAATGCGGCACTAAGAGTGCTTTATTACCATCTCTGTCACTCTTACGGCATCAGCACGAATACCGCCCCTCCAAACGTTCCTAGGGAAATAGAGTCAATTTTCGATAATGAGAAGTGTCGGATATACTGGAAGTTCATATTCTCGACAATTTTTTCTGTTGCGCACTCGAGGCCTGACATTGCTCTTCTTGACTTCGAGAAACGAACCATGTTCGTTATCGAATTTTCGGCACCAGCTGACAAAAAATATCATAGCCAAGGAGAATGAAAAGAAAGAGAGGTATAAAGAACTTATAAGGGAGTTGCGACGGCTGCACCCGAAATATTCCGTTAAGCTAATCGTCTTAATCATCGGTGCTCTTGGAGGTGCCAAGGTTTCACTGGTTAATAGCCTGAAAAGCATCCCTGCGTGTCAAGAAAATGGTAAGACACTTGCGGGGAAAATGCAGAGGGTGGTGGTCCTTGGGTCGCTCCGTGTCCTTAGGGTGCACGAGACTTTTGCCGGATCATCTTATTGAATTCGTCGCAGACAGTAACCACCTATCTCACGGTCGTGAGACGTGGTTACGGCTGAAATTTTACCGCGATTTCGCTGGGAACGGGTGCAATTTTTCAGGTAAGCACCTGCTCTCAGCGAAATCCTGCGGTTGTCCTTATGACAGACTTAAATATATATATAGTATATAGTATGGAAAGTTTTAAAAACCACCGCAGGGTCCCACTGGGAGCAATTAACGTCTATGAAAATCATACCGGTTCCCAGTAGAACCGCGGTAAATCACACATATGGCCACCTTCGTGTGTCTTGTGAACACGAAAAGACCCAAGGATGACAGCTTTCTGCATCTATGTCGCAAATGCCTTGGCATATTTTTGATATGCGGGCATGACTTTAAGGTTACGAACCAGTGATATTTTCGCGCCTCCGAGAGCACCGATCACAAGGACAATTATTTTGACCGAATATTTTGGGTACAGTCGTTGCAGCTCCCTTTTAAGGCCTTGGTACCTCTCCTCCTTTTTCTTCTCCTTGGCAGTGATGTTATAGTCGGACGGAGTCGCGAATTCGATCACGAATATATTGTTTTTTTTAAGTCTTGGACAAAAATGTCAGGTGGTCATAAAACACTCTTGCGACCGCATTATGTCTCTAGATATACGTCGTTCCCCCGTGATTGGGACACCCAGAAAGTATGTGTACTAGGAACTCAGTGTGCGAGTGACACGCTCTGCACCTATCGCTGGGAAATTCGTGACATAAAATGCCGGGACGGTATCCTAATCTGGAAATTACACCAACCTGGCATGCGAAAATAAAACCTTCTGTACCTAAATTAAGTCCTGATGATCTAGGGATAGCAAAAGTTCGCTCCTTCGACAAGAAAAGACCTTCTATATTTCTGTGAAAGTGTCCGTGCATTTCTTTGTCGAGTAGCTATTGGCGGAATTTTTCAACCTCTGCTCTCTTTACTTCAGCTTTTAGAAGTGAGGTATCTAGATGGAGTAATGCACTTTCCTCACTTCCGATGTTAAAATTCAGGCCAACTGCCTCGGCCGCCTACTTCGCAGCTTTGTAAAGAAACGCTCCTTTGATAATTATCTTGTGATTTGGGACCATTTTTAGGAGAAGATCTTTTCTATTTACGACGATGTGAGCTGTAACCAGGATAAATCGGTTATAAAGACATTGGATATTTAAAAGTCTGCACCCACCTTAACGGCCAGCATGTTAGTCTCCTATATCTTGTTCAGGGCCGATAGATCAAAGACCAAATCTTTTGAAGGAGACGCTTGCATCTGATTTGGAGAGCCTCCTTCACTGATGTTATATCCTGAATTCGGTTCTCAGGCACGCCTGGCTATAGATAGGTCTTATCAGCGTCGAGGTTTCCAATAACACTCATATCCACGAGTTCAGGGTCCCTGGGAACGCCAGTAATTCGTCTTCGCTTCAGATGAATATAGGCATTCTGGTTCAATCCAAAGTCCATACCAATCTCTTGTGTGTGCCTCTGGACGAGACATAAAGCACTCTGAAACTAGTTTTCCAAAGGGGCATCAATCTTTCAATGCATCTCACTATGTGTGAATGAAGCTTCAAGCTTTCTAACAGACAGATGTTAGACCTTTGGGAGGTTGAATCAAAAGCATTCCGGTAGTCAAGCCAGGCCATCAACAGGCAGCTCTGGTAGAATGATGCGTCTTTGTAAACGCACCTGTCAATCATCAGGATTTTCCGAGCAATCCTGTAGTTCAGTGTGGCTGTAAAGATCTTATACAGCGTATGCAGACAATTTACTGGCCTGAGGTTTCTTGGATTTTCTTCTTCAACCAGAAATTCTTTATACCATCTGGTACTGCTGCGGGGAAGGGTTTTCTGTCCCTTAGCTCTTTCTTTACCTCTTCGGCAGTGATTGATGGACATTCCGCTTCAGGGGTTATGAGGTTGTCGCAAAGCTTCTTGAATTAGATGATATTTTTAGTGTCTTTCTTTAATAGGTATCGGCCCTCGTAAATCTCTTTCTAAAAAGCCTGGAGATCCTCGGGCTTGGGCGGATTTTTGACAAAAATCTTGATCCACACCTCCCTCTTCTGTATCCACATCTTTGCGTCAGATAACACCCGTATTTTGTCAACAAAATGATGTCTTAACCAGATCTGACATTAACTAGACTATTTAGTGTGGAAAGTCTCGCCTGACCCAGGACTGGTGCTGCTTATCTATCCTTAAACAATAAAAGCTCTATGTTCGTTCTGGAAGGTCTGGTCTGGCCCCATACTGGTGCTGATTAGCTATTCAAGATAAAAAAAGTTTTAAGTTGGATCAGTGAATTTTCTTGTGATATATTTTGAAAAAATTACAGGGTCTAAAATAACAATTAAAAAATAAAGAGAGTCCAATCAGCGACTGACCAGCCTTCAACTGCTGGCTAATAAGCCAGTATCCAGTGGCTGGCCAGCCAATACATAAGGCTGGTAATCGACAACATGTAAGCAATTATAGACCGATATCCATACTAAATATTGTCTCCAAAGTTCGTTCAGAAATATCTTGGCAGATGAGCAACATGGTTTCCGCTCTCGTAGATCCACAGCAACTAACTTCACAGTTTACAGACAATATATCACAAACTATAACCAGGTAGATGCTATTTATACAGATCTCGCTAAAGCCTTCGATCGGGTTAATCATGATCTACTTCTGTCGAAATTAAAAGCTTACGGTGTTTCAGGAGCTTTGTTGAATTGGTTCGCAGCTACTTGAAGGAGAGATCACAATATGTAAAAGTAGGAGGATTCGAATCTCATAGTTACTGCCCCAGTTCGGGAGTCCCCCAGGGCTCGCACCTGGGGCCAATACTGTTCATCATATTTATCGATGATATCACTCGAGTAATAACTTTCGCGAAACTCTTGCTCTATGCTGATAATCTGAAATTATTTTCTATGGTAAGATCATTTGAGGATGCTCAACTCCTACAAGGGGATTTAGATAATGTCAGTCAATGGTGTCAATTAAATGGAATGTCTTTTAATGTCAACAAGTGCCATTCTATCACATTCTCGCGCAAATCTGCAATTATAGAATATCAGTATCACATAAATGGATCTTCCCTCCAGATAGCTGTAAGCATAAATGATTTAGACATAATATTTGGCGGTGATCTTACTTTTACAGAACAGCTTAGCAGCGCGGTCCTTAAAGCCTCGAAAATACTCGGACTTATACCCCGCGAGCCTCTAAAGATTTCCGCGAAATAAAAACCTTGAAAACGCTTCTTGTGTCCTTAGTGCGACCCATACTAGAATACGCTTCTGTGATATGGGCCTCGTATCAAAAATTCCATAAGGATAAAATTGAGTCGATTCAAAATCGTTTCTTGCGAGCAATTGCGTTTAAGTTAAAGATCCCTAGAGAGACTGGCTACATTAACATCGCAAATATAATACTGAAACTCGAATCCTTAGACAATAGAAGAACTCTTGCAGGTCTAATATTTTTACATAAAATATTGAATGGCCACATGAACTGCCCTGCGATACTACAACAAATTCCATTCTCAGCACCGCCGAGAAGGTTGAGAGATGTTCAATTGTTCGAAATTCCTAATTATAACACGGAATACGCCTCTCACACCTCAGTGTCGGAAATCTGCAATGTATTCAATTCGATTATTGAGATTTCTTACGATGTAGATATCTTTAACCAACCTATTAATCAATTCATTACTACGATCAAAGCTTTTTCCTACACGTAGCAGATCATAATGTTTATGTACGTCGGAGCTTTCATTGATGCGTATATATATAACTTACCCAATATTACTTTATAAATGTTTAAATATTCTTATCCAATACCCAAATGCTTTTTCAATTTATTTTGTACTACTTTAAGTAACGTTGTGAAAACTGAAAAAATTTATTTAATTATTTTTATTATTGTATATACTTTTTTCACGAATAATAATGCTTAGTCTACTATTATGTAAACCAACAAAATTATCTAAGTTAATACTTGTATGCTCTAAGCTATGCTTTAAAAATCTTTGTACCAAGGTGAATCACCGTTAATAAACTAAACCAAATCAATAACTAGCGATTAACCATACATTCTGGATGGGGGCTAGCCAAAAAAACGTTTCACTTTTGAATAGGCGCAGACCAGACCATCTGGACAATGTTAAGACTGGAAACCAGACGATCTAGTCTGTTTTCCAGCGCGCCAGAAGGTTTTTCACGCGGGCTTACATCTCGGAAATAAACTTTAAATACGTTTAATGTAAAGTTCCAATAGAATTTTTTTATAGGGTACTTATAAATTATCACAAATATTTTCAAGGTGGTTTAACGAGGAGGGACTTATTTTTCTCCGATATTTGAATTTGAAAAATCTCTTTTTCCTCTTTGAAGAAGTAAAACAGTACCATTTAGAGACTAAAATGACTCAATATAATGTTGGAAGTCAAAATAGCCTGTAACGTTATCAGTTGCGTTTGAATTACGTTCCACGCCCTAAAAATCGGTATACCTTGTAAACATTTCATACCAAATTTGATCCATCCTTCAAACTTTTTTCCGGATAGCCCTGATAGTGTTTTTTGGTGTCTGGGAGTAGAAAGTATCATCGATTGGAGGTAGGGTAAAGCTTAGAGTGCAAGCGAGGGCTTTCTTACACGCCACTGCTCGACAAAGCGACCACGGATCATGCGCGCACGTATATTATTATATTCAAGCCTCTTCACATCAAACACCCGAACTCATATTCTTCCCTTTTTTGCTGTTTCCACCCCTTTGGCGAATAATGAAAGAGAGCTTCAAAAAGAATATCTCACGTAACATCGCTTACCATATTGAAGCGAGTCCCATATTATGGGGGTATCCTCTCAATTGGAGAGGATCATCTAATCCGTTTTAAATGCAATCCTCTCATTTGGAGAATATTTCATCTCCTTCTAAATATGATTTGGAGCACGGGAAAAATTCGCTAGATTCGTGTACACTACTTTATTTTATTGTTTATTTATTAGGCCAAAAATTTGCGATAATCTATTAAAATTCGCCGTGACGAAACGTTTTCTTTTTAACTTGCGGACTCTAATTGTTCTAATAAAACCGCCAAATCACCAACCGGTTCTATAATTTTGGTTAATAGAAGCGGCATTTGCCATTCTTTTTAATTTTTCGATCTGGAAACGAAGAAAAACAAACATAAAGGAGAAATGCATGCGAGTTTTGTTGTACGGGAATAGAGGAAAGAACATAATAGCAATGAAGAAATCATACAACATGCGCACAACGTGCATAAAGAAACGCACAATCTAAACACTTTATTACTTCGAACGACTGCACACACAAGCCGAGGTCCTAATTTTTTAACAGCCAAATCAGCTCTTCATCCATTGTTTAAATGTTATAAATCACTGCGTCCTTGAAAATCCACCGGTTCACTTAAAAATGACCGACACTAAACAAGTTAGGTTATTACGCTTGATTGACTCCGCATGCGCAAGTTCTGATCTGAGAGTAATTCCTCTACAAATTAGAGGATTATACTCGATCCTAGAGGAAAATGCAAAAGTCATCCTTTTTCCATCCCTCCTCTCAAAAAAAGAGGGAAATCCTCTAATTTATAGAGGAATATTCTCCTTTGGAGAGGAAAATGTTAGAGGATTGAAGAAGAGGAATTTCCCTCTCAAATTAAGAATACTTTTTTCTCGGTGCTGTATGAGGCGAAGCATGTCAAAGTTAAATACAAAATTTTAGAATTTTCAAATGATATTTAGAGGTTCCTCAGGTTTGTTAAAACAAAACTTTAATTTTAGTTAAAGAAGAGTTTCTGTTGAATAATAATTTAACTTTGGCGTGCATAGAATGGATTCTCTTAAGTGAAATACGTCACCCACACTTTCACGCAACTTAAAAAAAAACCTAATTGTAACAAAAAAGTATTCTCTCATATGGAGAAGAGAAACATTTTAAGAAAAAACAAAAAACAATCGATAATACCAAACAATAAATTTTTGAAGGCCCTTAGGACTCATAAATATTATTTTTTTAATCGGGTACAAATTTTAATTCTGCATTTGACTAGAAAGGATACAAATTATAATTACAACTGTCAAAAATTTCAATACTATATTCAAGTGGCTAATGTGGCGCTGGCGGACATTTTAACGCCAAAGTGCCAACATTCTAAAAACTTCATCTTCATAACTTTGCTTTCTAATTATACGCAAAAGACAACCTCTAAATTTTTAAAGATAAGTGCACATGAATATAGATACCTCATTTTACTAAAATTTCGTACCTTTTCGTTAGATAATTATTTTTAATTTGCAATAATAAATAAAAATAAGAGCGCGCCGCATTAGCCAACAAGGTAGAATAACTTGGCGCAAGAATAATTTTTAGAAAATTTAATATTTCACTACTTTAATAAACTTAAACTCAACTATTGCTTCCTCATAGAGGGAGATTTGCAATTACCTAAATAAAAAAATCTACTTTTTTTACATATTTTAATATCATTCTACCCCAGAAACTCGCAACTGCTATTATTTAAAAATCCCCGTGTTTTTTTTGTGTTTAGAAATACAAAATAACCATGTTCATATGAGAATAGTATACTTCGTTACGAGAGGCCATGAGTTCACATGAGCAGAGAGCTCCCGCCCGTGAGGTCTCGTGTATCAAATTATTAGTGATGCATATCGATAATTTTTGGACAAAATCGAGATTTGCTTAAAACATAGTTAAATGGAACTGAAATTTCATGGAGATCAAGAATTTGTTATAAAAAAAGTCGATCGAGACGAGACGATCATCTCGATTGAGTGATCGTTCATCTCGATTTGATGAGTATGGTGTTCAAGGTTTCAATTTAATCTAACGAGATTTTAGGAAAATTTTAAAATGATCGATATGCATCACTACAAATTATATTTTCGGTTACAAATTACAGTGCTAACGCAAAATCACCCAGAATTATGTTCTTATAGTGCGGAAAATGTTTTGGTAACCCTGGAGAGCATTTTGCTCACAGGTGAAAGTATTTTGCTAACTAATGCTGGCAATTTTGCTTATCATCTTCGCGCACGATGCTGAATAGACCATTTTTTACGTCTGTAAACGGTGCCCAATCGACGGTTTTGTATGAATGTGAAACGATTTTTTTTTTCTGATATTCGAAATATAAGGATACTGTATGTGATACATTTGTTCACCTCTTCGAGACGTATCGATCGACCTATTGTCACTGTTATATATAATGCACTGGATACAGGATTCACTGGAACGATCTGGGCCTACTTGAAGGCGCCGGAGCCGCTATTTTTTATGAATGTTTTGGTTCGAGACCACTCGGGAGAGTTCGTGATATGCCGGATATTCAAATGTAGTATAGAAGATAACTAAAAATATTAATAAAAATTAATGTAATATTTAGTTTATTGTTTATTAAAAAAAAGTACTTACATTAATACAAATAATCGAATAGTACAAAAAAAAAGAAAGCTGATGAGATTTTAAATTGGTGGAATACACATTTTGTAAACACGTCGTTTAGAATATTAATTTTTTTTTTAGTGAAATGGTACAATAAAACCTTGAAGTTTCTACAAGTGAAAAATACAATACAGTGAAGTCTCGCCTATTTCCCCTCTCCCTTATTTCCCGTTTCCTCTATTTCCCCTCAGCCGTACACGATTATTTCCATTTGCGCAGTTCCGGCACCTCCCACCACGATCCCTGTAAATTCTCCTCCGTGTCAGTGGCTGGCCAATTAAAAAGAGGCCCGAAGAGCGGGAGGCCTTTAATTGTGTATTTTAGCATGACGTCATGGGAATACATCATACGACTTTTTCGAGGAAATATTCCGAACGTAAAAGTCATAAATGTATAAATAGTAATATTTCTCAAGTGTAGAATGCATTTTCTCAGTCATGTTCCATTCTTTTGTCGATTCCCGACCTCTCAGTTTCACGCAATAAAATAAAATAACCTAAGTTTCAGGTAACTGGTACTCTAACCTCAAATTTCGTACTTGCATTGCATAATATATATATATATATATATATATATTGTGACCACCCATCTCACGGTAGTGAGACGTGGCCATGAGTGTAATTTACCGCGGTCCTACTGGGAGTCGGTGTCATTCTTAGACGGCAGTTGTTCCCCGTCAGACCCTGCGGTGGTTGTTTAACCTTATTTATTAATTATATATATTGTATATACTCGTATTATTGTAATTTGGTACTTGTATTTCGTGAAACTGAAAAGTTTTCAACCGATAAAAGGATGAACGAACAGAATTGCCCAAATGCATTCTACACTTAAAGAAATTACTTTATAACTTACCTTTACGCTTAGGAGATTTCCTCCAAAAAGTCGTATGCAGTTGCAGTACTACGTACTAACCTTCCTGACGGTTGACATTTCTACCTAGCCTACCATATCGTCGCGGTATGTCGTGCTGAAAGACTCAATATGCCGCGAAATATTTGCGTTGTTTCTTTGATTCTATTACATATATTGATTTTTATTTTGCAAATCTTCGTACGCCAACAAAACACTTGAAAAATATTGATGCATGCATGCAGGCCAGCGGACCGCGACTATTTCAACTGCGCAAATCGGGACCGTCTGTACCGTTTCCAATTGGAATACTTAATATTGCGCAATATACTGGAGTGGGTACTTGCGCGTTGCGAACCTTCCGAGGCAAGAATCACAACCGTCTCTCGCATTGCGCGCTGAGAAACTACGTGGGCCAGCAGTTATAGAAATGTCGGGTGTATTTATCTGTATTATTATAAAAGGTGTTTCGTGTTTTTTCAGCTTTCTGGGCAGTGTTTTTATTTTAAAACCTTAAAACGTTTCACCCGTCAACTTAGAACCTCATTAGTTACAAGATAATGAAAACATCTAGAACAGAATAGACGAAAGGGGAGAGCCTCCATTTTATATATTCCTCTAAATTTTATTTGTCCAAAATTTTATGTCAAAGAATTTTTTTTGTCTCGAATGATAAATTTAATTTAATTTTAAGACTATTGCTAATTCCATCCATTGCTAGGTATTTGTATATTATTATTAATTAATTTACATTTTGTGGGCCAACACTTTTATAATAGCGTAGGGATGTGGCGATTCCATCGCCCGAGAGCTCCGGCTCTTGCAGTCAGCCACGTTGCATTGGGCTAACTCCCCAATGCGACGAATTATGCAGTTACGTCACCAGTATCGCGCAGTGCCACCCACAATAGATCTCTCTCGGATGGAGGCCATGGTTCAGTTGGGAGTGGCAATAGGACCGAACCGAGGCGATGACCAGGCAATAGCCCTGGACAAACGCGAGAACATCGATTTAAGTGGTCGGACCAACTCAGGAGGGACATCCTTACCGGTTGGCAAAGAAGCTCACCGACGCGAAGAGGATTCATGCAGAGGCTACATGAACGTTGGGTCAATATGCACCCGGAATATGCTCATAAAACGCCTCAGTATTTAAGAGACCAGGTATCCTTTTTGCGCAGAAACGGATATGAAGCTTTTTTTCGGCAAGAAGAAGAGCAACATCCTCCAGAGAACACATTACCCGTTCCAGCAAGACCACCTTTGCAGATAGCCGATAATACTAACATGAGAAGTAGGAGATCTATCCACCTAAAAGTCTTTCTCAGGATGGACAAATTATCTGAAGCTAATAATGCTCTCCCTGATTTTCTCCCTGAAGATGTTAATCTCTGGAATCTTAACTGTGTAGTTTACGAGCAGGCAGTCTCTCTGCTTAGCGACCATAGAAGTTAGGGCACTTGCTCGAAACTTGAGGAAAGCAAATCACACGCTGAACAAGTGTAAACTTTTGACCATCAAGCAGCACTGGACGCAAAAAATAAGATCTCTTTCA
>CAKNWT010247891.1:0-29234 GCA_932066315.1 Andricus coriarius
TATACGACAGTTCCTTCATCACTGCAGATTGAAAGATTTTCATTTTTTTTATTATCACTTTGAAAAATGTTATGACCTCCATATCTTGGGCAATTTTGTAGATCTTTCAAAAAAAATTATGGCGCATATGAGCGCATTTGAAACCCTATATGACAGTCCCTTCATCACTGCGGATTGAAAGCTTTTAATGTTTTTGGTTATCACTTTGAAAAATGTTATGACCTCCATATCTTGGGCAATTTTCAAGCTATTCAGAAAAGTATCGTGGCGCATATGAGCGCATTTGTATCCCTACACGACAGTCTCTTCATCACTGCGGATTAAAAACTTTTCATCTTTTTGTTTACCACTTTGAAAAATGTTGTGACCTCCATATCTTGGGCAATTTTAAAGATATACAGGAAATTTTTATGGCGCAAATGAGTGCATATAAACCCTATACGACAGTCCATTCATCACTGTGGTTTAAAAACTTTTCATTTTTTTTGGTTATCACTCTGAAAATTGTTATGACCTCCATATCTTGGGCAATTTTTAAGATATGCCAAAAAATTTCATAGCTAATATAAGCGCATTTCAAACCCTATAAGACTGTCCCTTCATCACTGTGGATGAAAAACTTTTCATTTTTTTGGTTATCACTCTGAAAGTTGTTGTGACCTCCATATCTTGGGCAATTTTATAGATATTCCAAAAAATTGATGGCGCATATGTGCGTATTTCAAACCCTATACGACAGTCCGTTTCTGACTGCGGATTAAAAACTTTTCATTCTTTTGGTTACCACTCTGCAAATTCTTTTCACCTCCATATCTTGGGCAATTTTGCAGATATTCCAACAAATCTAATGAATCATATGAGCGCATTTGAAACCCTATACGACAGACCCTTCATCACTGCGGATTGAAAACTAATAATTTTTTTGGTTATCACTCTGCAAATTGTTTTGACCTCCATATCTTGGGCAATTTTCAAAGTATTCCAAAAAATTGATGGCGCATATGAGCGTATATGAAACCCTATACGACAGTCCGTTTAACACTGCTGATTAAAAACTGTTCATTCTTTTGGGTATCACTTTCAAAAATGTTATGTCCTCCATATCCTGGGCAATTTTGTACATATTCCAAAAACATTTATAACGCATATGAGCGCATTTGAAACCCTATACGACAGTCCTTTTGTCACTCAGGATTAACAATTTTTCATATTTTTGGTTATCAGTCTGCAAAATGTTGTGACCTCCATATCTTGGGCAATTTTTAAGATATGCCAAAAAATTTCATGGCGAATATGACCGCATTTAAAACCATATACGACTGTTACTTCGTCACTGCGCATTGAAGACTTATCATTTTTTTGTTTTTCACTCTGGAAAATGTTGTGACCTCCATATCTTGGGCAATTTTCAAGATATTCAGGAAATTTTTATGACGCAAATGAGCGTATTTAAAACCCCATACGACTGTCCCTTTGCCACTTCGGATTGAAAAATTTCATTTTTTTGGTTATCACTTTGAGAAATGTTATGACGACCATATCTTGGGCAATTTTGCAGATATTCCAACAAATCTAATGATGCATATGAGCGCATTTGAAACCCTATACGACAGTCCGTTTGTCACTGAGGATTAACAACTTTTCATTTTTTTCGTTATCACTCTGCAAAATGTTGAGACCTCCATATCCTCTACAATTTTCAAGATATTCAGAAAAATTTCATGGTCCAGATGAGCGCATTTGGAACCACATACGACTGTCCCTTTGCCATTGCGGATTAAAAACTTGTAATTTTTTTGGTTATCACTGTGCAAAATGTTGTCACCCACATGTCTTCGCCCATTTTGAAGATATTCCAAAAAATCTAATAACACATATGAGCGCGTTTGAAACCCTATACGACAGTCCCTTCATGACTGCGGATTAAAAGCTTTTCATTTTTTTGGTTATCACTTTGTAAAATGTTATGACCTCCATATCTTGGGCAATTTGTAAGATATTCAGAAAATTTTTATGGCACGTATGTGCGCATTTGAAACCTCATACGAATGTCCCTTTGCAACTGCGGATTGAAAACTTTTAATTCTTTTGGTTATCACTCTGCAAAATGTTGTGACCTCCATATCTTGGGCAATTTTCAAGATATTCAGAACATTTTTATGGCGCATATGAGCGCATTTCAAATCCCATACGACTGTCCCTTTGCCACTGCGTATTGAAAACTTTTCATATTTTTGGTTGTCACTCGGCAAAATGTTGTGACCTCCATATCTTGGGCAATTTTGAAGATATTCGAAAGAATCTAGTAACACATATGAGCGCATTTGAAACCCTATACAACAGTCCCTTCATCACTGCGGCTTGAAAACTTTTCATTTTTTTTTGGTTATCACTCTGCAACATGTTTTGACCTCCATATCTTGGGCAATTTTGAAGATATTCCAACAAATCTGATGACGCATATGAGCGCATTTGAAACCCAATACGACAGTCCTTTCATCACTGCAGATTGAAAACATTTCATTTTTTTGGTTATCACTCTGCAACATGTTGTGACCTCCATATCTTGGGCAATTTTCAAGATATTCGAACAAATCTAATGACGCACATGAGCGTATTTGAAACCCTATACTACGGTCCCTTCATCACGGCGGATTAAAAATTTTTAATTATTTTGGTTATCAATTTGAAAAATGTTATGACCTCCATATCTTGGGCAATTTTCAAGATATTCAGATAATTTTCATAGCGCACATGAGCGCATTTGAAACCGTATACGACTGTTCCTTCGTCACTGCGGATTGAAGACTTTTCATTTCTTTGTTTATCACTCTGCAAAAAGTTACGACCTCTATATCTTGGGCGATTTTCTAGATATTCCAAAAACATTTCTAGCGCATATGAGCTCATTTGAAACCCTATACGACAGTCGGTTTATCACTGCGGATTAAAAACTTGTCATATTTCTGGTTAACGCTCTGCAAAATGTTGTGACCTCCATATATTGGGCAATTTTGAAGATATTCCAAGAAATCTAATGGAGCATATGAGCACATTTGAAACCCTATACGGCAGTCACTTCATCACTGCAGATTGAAAACTTTTTGTTTTTCTGGTCAACACTCTGCTAAATGTTGTGACATCCAAATCTTGGGCAATTATTATGATATTGCACTATATCTAATTTCGCGTATGAGCAAATTTGAAACCCTATACGACAGTCCCTTCATCACTGCGGATTAAAAACTTTTCATTTTTTTGGTTGACTCTCTGCAAAATGCTGTGACCTCCATATCTTGGGCAATTTTGAGGATACTCCAAAGAATCTAGTAACACATATGAGCGCATTTGAAACCCTACACGACAGACCCTTCATCACTGCGGATTGAAAACTTTTCATTTTGTTGGTTATCACACTGCAAAATGTAGTGACCTCCATATCTTGGGCAATTTTGAAGATATTCCAACAAATCTAATGATGCATATGAACGCATTTGAAACCTTTACGACAGTCCGTTTGTCACTGCGGATTAAAAACATTTCATTTTTTTGGGTATCACTTTGAAAAATGTTATGACCTCCATATCCTTGACAATTTTCAAGATATTCAGAAAAATTTCATAGCCCAGATAGCCGCATTTGAAACCCTGTACGACAGTCCCTTCATCACTGCGGATTAAGAACTTTTCATTTTTTTGGTTGTCACTCTGCAAAATGTTGTGACATCCATATCTTGGGCAATTTTCAAGATATTCAGAAAATTTTAATGGCGCATATGAGCACATATAAACCATATACGACAGTCCCTTCATCACTGCGGATTAAAAACTTTTCATTTTTTTGGTTATCACTTTGAAAAATGTTATGACCTCCATGTCTTGGACAATTTTTAAGATATGCCCAAAAATTTTATGGCGCATATGAGCGCATTTAAACCCATATAAGACTGTTCATTCCTTACTGCGGATTAAAAACTTTTCATTTTTTTGGTGATCACTCTGCAAAATGTTGTCACCTCCATATCTTGCGCAATTTTGAAGATATTCCGATAGATGTCATAACGCATATGACCGCATTTGAAAATCTGTACAACAGTCCCTTCATCACTGCGGATTAAAAACTTGTCATTTTTTTTGGTTACCACTCTGTAAAATGTTGTGACCTCCATATCTTGTGCAATTTTCAAGATACTCAGAAAATTTTCATGGCGCATATGAGCGCATCTGAAACCCTATACGACAGTCCCTTCAGCACTGCGGATTAAAAACTTTTCATTTTTTTGGTTATCACTTTGAAAAATGTTATGACCTTCATATCTTGGGCAATTTTCAGGATATTCAGAAAAAAATTTATATCGCATATGAGCGCATTTGAAACCCTATAAGACAGTCCCTTCATCACTGCGGATTAAGAAATTTAATTATTTTGGTTATTAATTTAAAAAATGATATGACCTCCATATCTTGGGGAATTTTTAAGATATTTCAAAAAATCTAATGGCGCATATGTGCGCATTTGAAACCCTATACAACAGGCCCTTCATCACTGCGGATTGAAACCTCTTCATTTTTTTGGTTGTCAATCTGCAAAATGTTGTGACCTCCATATCATCGGCAATTTGCAAGATATTCCAACAAATGTAATGGCGCATAAGAGCGCATTTGAAACCCAATACGTCAGTCCCTTTATCACTGCGGATTAAAAACTTTTCATTTATTTGTTATCACTCTGAAAAATGTTATGACCTCCATATCTTGCGCAATTTTCAAGATATTCAGAAAATTTTCATAGCGCACATTAGAGCATTGAAAACCCTATACGACAGTCCCTTCATCACTGCGGACTAAGATCTTTTGATTTTTTTATCTTCACCCTGCAAAATGTTATGACCTCTATATCTTGGGTAATTTTGAAGATATTCGAACAAATTTCATGGCGCATATGAGCCCATAAGAAACCCTGGACGACAGTCCCTTCATCACTGCGGATTAAGAACTTTTAATTATTTTGGGTTATCAATTTGAAAAGTTTTATGACCTCCACATCTTGGGCAATTTTCAATATATTCCAAAAAATCTAACGATGCATATGAGCGCATTTGGAACCCTATACGAAAGTCCCTTTATCACTGAGGATTAAAAACTTTTCATTTTTTTGGTTATCACGGTGCAAAATTGTATGACCGTTATATCCTGGGTAATTTTGAAGATATTCCAAAAAATGTAATGGCGCATATGAACGCATTTGAAACCCTGTACGGCAGTCCCTTCATCACTGCGGATTAAAAACTTTTCATTTTTTCGGTTATCACTCTGCAAAATTTGCTGACCTCCGTATCTTATGCAATTTCCAAGATATTCAGAAAATTTTCATGGCGCATACGAGCGCATTTGAAACCCTATACGACAGTCCCTTTATCACTGCGGATAAGGAACTTTTAATTATTTTGGGTTATCAATTTGAAAAGTGTTATGACCTCCATATTTTGGGGAATTTTGAAGATATTCCAAAAAATCTAATGGCGCATGCGAGCTCATTGGAAGCCCTATACGACAGTCCCTTCATCACTGCGGATTGAAAAATTTTTGTTTTTTGGATATCACTCTGTAAAATGTTGTGACCTTCATATCTTGGGCAATTTTCAAGATATTCAGAAAAAAATTTATATCGCATATCAGCGCATTTGAAACCCCATAAGACATTCCCTTCATCACTGCGGATTCAAAACTTTTCATTTTTTTGCTTACCACTTTGAAAAATATTATGAACTTCATATCTTGGGCAATTTTCAAGATACTGCAACAAATATAATAGCGCATATGAGCGCAGTTGAAACCCTATACGAAGGTCCCTTCATCACTGCGGATTAAAAAATTTCATTTTTTTGGTTATCACTGTGCTTAATGTTATGACCTCTATATCTTGCGTAATTTTCGAGATATTCCAAAAAATCAATGGCGCATATGAGCGCATTTGAAACCCTATACGAAAGTCCCTTCATCACTGCGGTTTAAAAAATTTCATTTTTTCGGTTATCACTGTGCATAATGTTATGACCTCTGTATCTTGGGTAATTTTCAAGATATTCCAAAAATTAATGGCGCATACGAGCGCATTTGAAACCCTATACGACAGTCCCTTCATTACTGCGGAGTAAGAACTTTTGATTATTTTGGGTTTTCAATTTGAAAAGTGTTATGATTTCCATATCTTGGGAAATTTGGGATATATTCCAAAAAATCTAATGGCGCATATGAGCGTGTTGGAAGCCCTATATGACAGTCCCTTCATCACTGTGGATTGAAAACTTTTTATTTTTTTTGATGTCACTCTGCAAAATCTTGTGACCTCCATATCTTGGGCAATTTTGAAGATATTCCACAAAAGATTTATATCGCATATCAGCGCATTTGAAGCCCTATACGGCAGTCCCTTCATCACTGCGGATTGAAAACTTTTCATTTCTTTTTGTTATCACTCTGCAAAATCTTGTGACCTCCATATCTTGGGCAATTTTCAAGATTATCAGAAAATTTTGATGCCGCATATGAGCGCATATTAAGTCCTATACGACAGTCCCTTCATGACTGCGGATGAAAAACTTTCAATTTTTTTGATCATCACCCTGCAAAATGTTATGACCTCTATATCTTGAGCAACTTTCAAGATTATCAGAAAATTTTTATAGCGCATATGAGCGCATTTCATACCCTACACTAAAGTCCGTTCATCACTGCGGATTGAAAACTTTTCATTTTTTTTTGGTTATCACTCTGCAAACTGTTGTGACCTCCATATCATGGGCAATTTTCTAGATATTCCAACAAATGTAATAGCGCATAAGAGCGCATTTGTAACCCTATACGACAGTCCCATCAGCACTGCGGATTAAAAAATTTCAATATTTTTGATCACCATCCTGCAAAATGTTATGACATCTAGTATATCTTGTGCAATTTGCAAGATATTCCAAAAATTGTATGGCGCATAAGAGCGCATTTGAAATCTTATACGACAGTCCCTTCATCACTGCGGTTTAAAATCTGTCAATTTTTTTGATCACCACCCTGCGAATTGTTGTGACCCCTATATCTTGGGTAATTTTGAAGATATTTCAAAAAATTTTATGGCGCATATGAGCGCATTTGAAACCCTCTACGACTGTCCCTTCATCACTGGGGATTACGAACTCCTCATTTTTTTGTTATGACTCTGCCAAATGTTGTGACCTCCGTATCTTGGGTAATTTTGCAGATATTCCCAAAAATTTCATGGCCTATATGAGCGCATTTGAAACCCTCTATGACAGTCTCTTCGTCACTGCGGATTAAAGCAATTCATTTTTTTGGTTATCAATTTGAAGAATGTTATGACCTTCATATTTTGGGCAATTTTCAAGATATTCAGAAAATTTTCATAGCGCATATGAGCGCATTTGAAACCCTATGCGACAGTCCTTTCGTCACTGTGAATTAAAGCTTTACATTTTTTTGGTTATCAATTTGAAAAATGTTATGACCTCCATATCTTGGGCAATTTCCAAGATATTCAGAAACTTTTCATGGCGCATATGAGCGCATTTGAAACCCTATACGACAGTCCCTTCAGCACTGCGGATTAAATACTTTTCCTTTTTTCGTTATCACTCTGCAAAATGTGTTGACCTCTATATCTGGGGTAATTTTGAAGATATTCCAAAAGATGTCATGGCGCATATGAGCGCATTTGAAACCCTATGCGGCAGTCCCTTCATCGCTGCGGATTGAAAACTTTTAATTTTTTTGATGATCACCCTTAAAAATGTTGTGACCTCCATATCTTGGGCAATTTTCAAGATATTCAGAAAATTTTCATGGCGCATATGAGCGCATTTGAAACCCTATACGAGAGTCACTCCATCAGTGCGGATTAAAAAGTTTTCACTGTAGTCGGTTATCACATTCTCATCACTTTGTCAGGTGTTAAAAGCTTCGTATCGCGGACAGTATTTAAAAATTTGCAAACCATTTTTGTGGCGCATATGTGCGCATTTGAAGACTAATAACTCCATATCCGTAATTTTAAATTCCATATAACTGTCAAGGATTTAACACCTGCGTCACACTGGCCCCCCCCCCCCCCCAAATGCTATCTTTGTTAATTAGCTAGCGCAAAATTTTTAAGTGGTGGCGCATTTGAGCGCATTTAAAATTATGACAGATGGCTATGATGAATTTAAGAAAATGTTATTATTTTAGAAAAATCGCGCCAGCCGCTCCCCAGCATTTTGATCGCTGATAACTCGGTTATTAATGTGGCGCAAAATTTTTAATTGATGGCGCATATCAGCGCATTTGGAGATCTTCACGGACATGTAACACCTGCTATAACTCCTGGAGTTTTGTGGCGCCAAATTTGCTATTGGGGGCGCATATCAGCGTGTTTGCGGCGCAATTCACTGGGCTATGAAAAACCAGAAAATCAAGAGTGGGGGGGGACTGGTGCAACTGACCTTCATTTATTCTGATTACTGATAAAATCAATGAAATTTGGCATTTTTATAATAAAATTTTCTATTCTGCAACTTTCATTTGAAAATATAAGTCTGAAATAAAACGACTTAATTCAAATACAATATTTTGCATTCAAAACAGTATATAGCTCTTCAGCCGTCGAAGTCTTTTACATTTCTTACAATAGTGGTTAAAGTTTTTAGAAAAGTAATAGCAGCATTTAGGATTTTCAAAAACTTAAATTAAATAATATAGAGCTGTTCAACCACCGAAGTTTTTTACATCTCTTGAAGTCGTTTTTTAGAATTTTTAGGAATAATATCTGCATCGCGCAAGTAAACAGAACTCATAAATACAGTAGCGGGTGACCTATTAAAAAAAAGAGGCCCGAAGAGCGGGAAACCTTGAATTAAGTATTGTTTCACGACGTCATGGGAATACGTCTCACAACGTTTTCAGGAAAATATTATAAACGTAAAAGTCATAAATGTACAAATAGTAATAATTCTCAAGTGTAGAATCTATTTGCTCAGTCATGTTCCATTCTTTTGTCGATTCACGACCTTTCAGTTACACGAGATAAAATAAAATATAAATATATAAATAATAATAATATATAATAAATACTTTCGTGAAACTGAAAGGTCTTCAACCGATAAAAGGATCAAGAAATCGAATTGTGCAAATGCATTCTACACTTGAAAATATTACTATGCAAAAACATTAACGCTAACGCTAACAAAGACTAACGGACCGCGACTTTTTCAACTGCGCAATAAGCCGGATATCCACTCGCCTGAACCGTTTCCATAATACTGCGCAATATGTGTACTCGACAGAGTACTCGCGTTCTCGGCCCTTCCGAGGCGAGAGTCGCAACCGTCTCTCGCCCTAAGCGCTGAGAAACTGCGTGGTCTAGCAGTTCTAGGAATGCCGGGTGTGCTTATTTGTATTATTATTGATAGTATTTATTATTGACTTCAAATTACCCGCGCTTTTCGCTTGAGAAAGGAGCGACCGGCGGCTCATTGATACAAGAACGGGGCAGCCAGTGAACGTAGTTCATAAAAATAAACTGCCCACTCGCGGTAACTGTAATTAAAAATACCAGTTTCGCTTTTTAAAAGTACAAAGTGATTTTACAAAACGCCGCTTCGTTAGTTTTGTAGAAGTGAGTTTCCAAAAAGTAGTAGAAATACGGCAATGATTTTGTAGTCTTTACATTTTTTTACGTGATGAAGTTTCAAGAGCAAGTCAAAAGCTACCAGGGGACTTGCGTTATTTTCAATTTCTATCAGTGGACCATTGCGCACAATAAAGAATTTCTCAATTTTTTGACCTGATGCGCAAAGCAAAAAGGGTTGTAAGCTGCCTATGGAAGTAGTGCGAGCATCCTCAATGTTTTATTACACCTCTTGGTTCTCCTCAAACATAAAACAAATTTATCATAGTTTACATTTGATATTTACTAGTTTACGTGATGAAAAAGAACAGAAAGTATAGCGCTATTAATTTTTGATAGAGAATTTCTGGTATACCCATACATTTAAAATACTGAGGTACTTTGCGCAAAAAAGATAATTTTAAATCATAATTAGCTCTTTCAGAAATTTATACATTCTTTCATGTAAAGAAATTCTCAATCGAAAATAAAGAAGCCAATTTTATGCTGATAGACGATTTACGTTTAGAATCCTAATTAAATCAGAGTTTGTGAAAGCAAAGCTGCTTTCCAAAAATGTATATAGAAAATTATATCATTTCTGGATTTCAAAAATACTACCATTTCTTGTAAAATTGTCACGTTAAACATATGGATTTTACAGGTTATATTTGTGATTTCACAAAGACATTTCGTAAACTTTACGTCGTTGAGCGTGATCACTAATTTTATTGAATTAATCAAATTTCTTTAAAAAGGGAGGTAAGATTTTGAACATTTTCGAAAATATAAATCAATCGGTTCAGTTAAGGCCGTTGAATTCAAAAACTCTAATCCCAAAATTCAATTACTTTAGTACTCAATAAATACTAGAATGAAATCTTTTTTAGTATTATTAAAAAGAGGTGCTTGTATTTTAAGGTTATACCTAAAGTCCAACGACCCTTAAGTAAACTAATTGATTTCAATTTGTGGAGTTTTTTGAATTTCTTTAAAAACTCTAACACCACACTTTTGAAAAAAATTTGTTCAATTCGATCAAGTTCGCCACCAAGCTCAATGACGTAAACTTGCGAAATTTATTTGTAAAAATCGTAAACGTAACATGTAAAAGCTCTATGGGTTTAAGGTAACAATTTTACAAAAACTAGAAGTATTTTTGAATCATTAATAAATATACGACCTTGAACGACGTCGTGTATAAGCTAATATTAAAATTTTACAACTTTATAAGTTTATAATTATAAGAAATAATACGGACAATATAGAAAAAATATTTCGTACAGTAGTGCAATGAGTTTTTTTAGATATTAGATAACGGAAATAGAAAATGTCTGATAAAAAAATGCATGTATAACTTTGGAATTATATAATAGAATAGCAAACCCAACAAGAAATAAAACATTCTATAGAGGTGAATCAGAAAGCAGAAGAATATATACACTGGAGTCCCGCTTTATCAGGTCCCGATATATCATACAAGGTAGTGCAAGAGGACGAGAGAGAGACGCTTGAAAGGTCAGCGGCCTTGCAATGTTTACGGCTAGGCACTATAAGAAGCCACGAGCAAGAAGGATAAGAAGATAGGTTTAGAGAGTCCCGATTTATTACCGAGGCCATTTAGGGTATACCCCCGAAACTGATGATAAAGCGGGACTCCAGTGTATTCAATAAGTCAAGTACGTACCTTCCAGTTGCAAAACAGTTCCCTCGTCTATACCAATACAGATAAATTTCTCGATTAATTGTTCTACGCTTAAGTCTTTTAAAGAACCCATTACATACCGAAAAAGGTGAGGCAATTGTGAGAATAATTATTTTTGTAAGTAAATATCAAGTACATCCCTGGCGGACCGTCTGAACGCAAGCATTGCGCTACACGTAATGCTAAAGTAATGCTAAATTCATATGGCATTATAAATATTAAAAGAAGCAAAACAAATATGTAAACTGTTGCAATTATAATAATTCGTTAAAATTTACGTTAAATGGTCATGCCATTTTTGCAACAAGTTGCTTTTTCAGCGTTAAAAATATAAAATAAAAACAAAGTGGCTGTCATTGAAGTCGGGCCCCTGCATATTGGTAACCCGCTTGACGCCGCCATATTATTTTAGCATTACTTTAGCATTACTTTAGCATTACGCTGTAGCGTAAACTTGCGTTTGGCCGGCCTGCCAGGGATATCAGCGTGCTCGATAATTGAGGTTATGTTATTTATTTGAGTTATTATCTATTAATTATTCACTTCTAAGTACTCGGTCTTTTATTTTTGGTGATCATAATTATAATATGATGGCGTACTGAAATAAGATAAAATTGCACTTTGCATTCTAAATAAATTCTATATTTTAGCTTGTTCCAATGATAGTCAAAGCGAACGAAGGGAACCGATAAATAGATGATTCCGCTTGAGCGTCTCGGCGCGGGCTTCAATAGATTTCGAGTCCTCTTGAAATCACGCGTACGAACATCAGCTGATATATATGAACCTTTTGCAAATGAAATATCGCACTCGATGGAAATGTGAAATAGAATAATAATTTCTTTAGCCCGTCAGAAAGTTGATATTTCGCAAGGAAGACGAAACAAATGCTCCTTAGTGACAAATGTAATTATTTTTTACAAAAACGTTCCAACTGAATTAATCAGTGAAAGCAATCATTGGGTGAATCAGTCATTCAAGTGTCACTGATTTATTTCTATGAAAATTTGCACTGATTTACATAGTAGAATGGTAAAAACCACTGATTTTTCAGTAGGGAGCTACACTACTGATTGATTCAATAAAAATTTCACTGATTCAGTTTTAGGGAGAATCAACGCAAAATGCTTCCGTGGATCTTTTGCCTATTAGTAAACTCTGAGGATCGTGCCAGAAACTTTAAGACGTTTACTAAAATACACTGGGACCTGCAGATAAGATCATTTTCGGGCATTGATTTGACCTTGTCAGTGGCGTTTAAATCATTTCCTAATATAACGCAATATACGCGCGTGAGTTCCTGCGCACTGCTCGTTTGTCCCTACGCTGCTGGTGTTTCACGCATGGCTGAACAGTTAGTGAGCACAGCCCCCCTTGCTCCGCACATCATCACATTCGGAGACCACACGAGACCAGCAGTTCTCGGAATACCTTAACATGAAGCCCCTTATCTCCAGACCCCAGTGTAAAGGTTCTCAAAGCACTTCAATAACCGTCAAAGAATTCACAGAATATTTATAAATAGAACCGTTTTCCGAAAAAAGGTACGTACGAGAAATAAAAAGAAGCAGTTCGATTATGAAGCACCAGATGAACCAATGGAAGAGCCAGAATGATTTTTAAAGTCTACCTTTTTGCGTGATTTTAGATATTACGCGTGAATCAATTAAAGAAAGATTTGAGCAATTAGAAAATCATAAATCATAACAATTAAACTGATGTTAATGACATAGAACTCTGTACTGAGCTGGTGCCCAAGTGGAAATACACCACTGGCGCAGTACTGGCCCAGTACAAATTGCCGGTGTCCCAGTACTGGGCCAGTACTGGCTGGTAATGTTTTCATTATTATACGACTTCATATAGATGTGAAATAAATGTACTGTTAACGGGAATATAAATAAAATAATTTTTTTTAAATAATTTAAATCGACTAAAATTTGTTTCGTGTAATGTTTCGTTTTTTCGCGTTTTAGACCATTTTACAACTTTTTATAATCATAACAAATATCATTTTCAATAAGCATTTAAAATTGTTATCGACGGAACTTAGAAATTTTATCGCGAATTATGACAATTTTTGTAATAAAGAATTTTTTAACTTTCGTGTAGCGTTTTACTTTTTAGGTGTTTTGACCATTTTAAAATGATTAAGAATTACATAAAATGTAATTTTTTCAGAACATTTATAACTAATCATAAAGATGGAACTTAGAAATTACAAAAAGCAGGGAAAAAATTGTTTTCGTGATAGCTATATTTATAGTTTTTCGATATTTTAGAATACTTGAACCATATTTTGAAACGTATTTTGTTCATTTTTTTATATTTATACAGTGGGCATAGTACTACCCCGATCATGGAGCCAGCCTTCAGCTAGGACTTCAGCTAGGATACTGTTACAACACTCATAGATGTATTATATTTTATCATCCAAAATAATTGAAGTGCAATTTTCCCAAACATATGGGTAGCGCTAAAAATTTGTTTAACAACCCCTGTTTCAGTTGCAACCGCAGAACGAAGCTTTTCCTATCTAAAATTATTTAAAACGCATTTAAGATTGTCTACGATGGATGACAGGTTGAGACTTCTTGCAATCTTGTCCATTAAAAGATATTTTCACATTTACTAGATTTTTCTAATCTTATTAACGAATTTGCAAAAATAAAGTCTCGAAAAGTAAATTTTTCTTAAAGCTGTCTGTGAAGCCTCAAATCATAAAAATAAAAGATGACATTAAATTCCGTATCTCTAATCTGTATATCAGGACTGTTTTCAACTTCAAAATTCCGGACAGCACCCATTTAGTCCGGGAGCTGGGTATGATCCCGTGTGCATTAAAGAGCTAAAAGGTAAAAACCAGTTAATCTTATGTATTTTAATCCGCTGAATCCAATGGTACCGGTTAATTCCACCAATTTGTTCTTTAAGAATTCCTCTACCTATTAATCGTATGCAATATTGCATTAACCAGTCGGAAGCATGTGTTATCGCAATTTACAAGTAGCGCTTTCTGCGCAAGGCAGCGTCCGAAATTGTCGCTGTACAGCTTGCACTCGAACAACATCATGTTGTTGTTTAGAAGCAAAAATACAATGTTGTTCATTCTGTTTGCGTCAGAAAAATGATACTTGTAAAGATAAGTTTAATGCAATATTTATTTATAGTAAATTAATTAATAATTTAAATAACTTTTTGGTAAGAAATGTGTTATTGGTTGAAAAATACCAAAGAAGAGTGCATGCTCGATGAGTGAGCTGAAAGGCGCCTGGCGATAACATATGCTTCCGACTGGTTAATCTAATATTGCATACGATTAATAGGTAGAGGAATTCTTAAAGAACAAATTCGTGGATTCATTTTTTAAAAATATTTAATAGCTTGAAAATGATTAACACTCAAAGTTCGGAAAAACGTCAATTTTTGATCTTTAAAAATGTATAACTTTTTAAATATGCATTTTACTAAAAAAATCACTAGACACCTTTTATGCTTGAAATAGTCCATATTATCTAAAAAAAATTGTCCGGTACAAAAAACGTCCATTATCGTAATTGTTTAAACAATTGCGTTTTAAACAAAACCTAGGCACTTCTCGCGAAATCAACCGGTACCATTGGATTTAGCGGATTAAAATACATAAGATTAACTGGTTTTTACCTTTTAGCTCTTTAATGCACACGGGATCATACCCAGCTCCCGGACTAATTCAATTGCCGTCTACATGCTTGTCCTACCCTCTTTACTCAAAATCCCCTCACGTAGCTTAGTGATCGCGAGATACTGTCGCCGACCCTTCCCAGAGGCATGTGTGTCCTTTCTCCTAATAAGGAATAACACACAAAACATAAAAAAAGCATTAGTAAGTTAAAAATTAGATCCTTTTGAATTTAATTTGAATTGCTTTGAGTTCTTATGCATTTTTCCTGAATTCGTTTACATTTACCTGGAAATCTGATGCTGTTTTGATTTAAAAAAAACATTGGTCACTTTTAGTCACTTTTTGAGTTAGAAATAAGTCCCTTTTGGTAATTTTTTTTTGTGTCAATAGGTCACTTTTTCACTTTTTTCAAGTAAAGTAGGATGTGCGAACAAGATTTTATTTACCACGCGTTTTGAACTTATTTCTCACATAAATGTATTCGATTATTCTATTTTTATATCGAAATTTTATTTCCAAAGTTCAAGGGTAAGAAAAATATAACATTTATTCGCATGTTGAAACTGATAGAAACTCGAGATGTATAATGTAAAATTTTATTTAATCAAGCCAAATGTATACAACAGTATTTTAATTTATATTTTACTTGAGAAAAAGTAAGTTTATTGTTAAATAATAGTGAAAAATGTTATTTTTATAATAAATGAAAATGCAAAATTTTCTACATATTTATTGCATTATTTAAATTGAAATAATTTTCTTTAAGATCGAAATGAAATTTGCTTTCTTACGAAAAATTGTATACACCGAAATCAGATCATGAAACAATTCACAATTCAAAATTATATTTCCAAAGTACCTCCTTTAAACCAAATCTTACCACAAATGATTCATTTTTGCTTTTTCTATTAAAAATTTGAGATTTTTGCATCTGGATTCTGTATTATGAAAAATTTCACTTTAAGACTCCACACGTTAGAGGTTTTCTATATTTTTTTAGATGAATAACTCTGAGGGATAACAATGGGAAAGTGTGGGATTTATAGGTTATTCAAAAGAGTACTTAATCTAAATAAACCTATAAAATTTTATGTACATTTTACTGCAATTTTTTAAATATCCTTCCACAATTACTTCCATACATTACTTACAAAATTAAATCATTGAGTAGCATAAGTATAGCATAAATATAGCATTTTCACACTTCAAAGATGTCAAAATAACGAACTTTTATACATTTTTAGTTTTTAGAACTCACTTAATTTAGGAACTCGTTTATTAAGCACTTTAATCAGTAAACGAGAGTTAACTTTGTTACCAGATTCAGTAACTTCGTTACCAACGTCGTACTAAAATTTAAAACCTCACAATATCAATTGTTGAGCAGTTCTTGTACTCGTTATTTTAGGATACACAACAAAAAGAACAATGCCTTCGAGATTTTCATGACAAACTTATTTTTCAGAGAAGGATTTGTACTTGAAAAATTTGGAATTAAATGCATCCAGAATAAATTCAAAACAATAAATAATCAACACAATAATTTCACAAATTTAAGCCTTAATATTAAGAAGATTTTAGAATTAGGCATTGAGAATTGAATTATTTTTTATTTTTAAATGTCCAAAAATATTGACAATTATTTTTAACTTCAGTTAAAACGAAAACATTTTCAAATTGAAAGGCTTAAACTTGCACAGGTTTCAAAAACTGGAGTCATACATGACAATCTCGTTTTTTATTTCTTTCTTAAATTTTAAAAATTGAAAAATATTTTGATTGGAAAATTTGAAGGATAAATAATAATTCTAAATGAAGTGTTAAACATTAAAAGATTAGAATTATCAAGTTTAAAATTGTATTGTTTGAAATGAAAATAGATAAAAATTAAATTATCTGAAATTGGCAACTGACAGTAGCAAAGTAGTGGTATTTTCGATTTTTAAAATATTTTATTATGTGAATTCTAAGTTAATTTGAAAAGAAATTAATGCAAATTGTCGCAGATGTAAATTTCGTTTATAAAACTTTGCGAAAGTCTTAAATCCATGAGAACTTGAGGGTAGTAAAGCTTTAATTCTGACCGCTCTGGTTTAAAAAGCAATTAATATCTATGGCTGCCCATATCAAAATATAACGAACTGTCCACCCTTATGGAATTTCCCGCAAGATTAACTCCTTTTCCAGCTCATTTAGGCTAACGATACGGAAAATTTCGTAATACTAGACCTAGCGCTATACTTGACCGCTATATACTTTTACGTTATACAGGTTAGTTTTATGGAAAATTCCGTAATACTAGTCAGTGACAAAACATAAACTAAAATCAGAGTCAACTAGCGATAATTGTCAATTAAGTAGGAGCATGCGATTTATTGCTCTATGTCAGTTTAAAAATTCTGATGTTATGGGCCATTTACAACTATTGCAGTTAAATTTTGGTGAACCTATTTACATGGCCTGAACGGCACTTCTAATTTATAATTTATGAAGGCAAGTAACATATCGCTGCCATCGCCAAGAGACATAGATTTAGAATATAATATTCCTAAATTACTAATTGCAAAATTTTTAAAATGTAAGGTTTTATATTTCATTCCTCATTAGCACAAAGAACCACCTCCCGCTGGCAAGGGATGACGATGGTGTCTGGCGAACACAGTAATACAAGAATCTGAATTTCGGTCAAAAAAGTCGGTTGACTTTCCGATGTAACCGAAAGGATCATTCGCCGGTTGAAAGTCAGCCGCTTCATGCACGTAAAATTAAATTCTTAGGTTAATTTAAGACCTGAAGATTGTTGACATCCAGTGAACCCTTAACCTAATATTTTTGGAGTCGCGATCATAACTTGAACCTTTCTTTACCTACTTCCCTGCCGATGAAACGGCACTGAAATGGCACTGGCGAATGGCGCGGCACTGGGCCGCGTTAGTGCCGTTTCAGTGACTGTGCTGATTTCGGCACCTAAACGGCACTCAGAGTGATGCGACGGTCATATAATGGTCCTATTGTATTTGTCACGTACCGGGCGGGTAGAATGATTTACAATAGTTGGCCGCCACCAACCCGAATCCCTTTTTAAAATTCTCATTAAATTATTAACACTTTTTTTAATTTAAGAATTTTCTCATTATATATATTTTATAATTATAAATTGTATACTAATATACAATTCTGGAGTTGAATAAAAAAAGGTTGTCTGTTTTGGCTTATCTCATTCTCTTTACGAGATACATTATATTCATTTCAATTTTAAACGTCTAAAAAAAAGTCAGATATCTGAAATTATTGAAACCCGTAGATTCTTAATTCCTAACTTTCGTAGCGATAATTTCAAAATCTTACCAATTTCAATTATTAATTTTGAATCCCTTTCAGCTAGTCTACTTGGAAGCCTAGTCGCAGTCGTTTTCGCAAATGACGCACATGTCCAGCACGTCGAGTTATACAGGAATCAAACAACAAATGCGTTTTATAATTTCTGGATGTACACAATTTTAACAACGTCATCCGTTTAGTTAATTAAGTTAAAAACGTTTCACAAACGGCCAAATTATACATGTATCCAACATGCCAAGATCCACGCGTCAATCGACATTTTTACTAAGTGTTCGCGCACGCCTTTCTGCTTTGCAACTGCCCGCGGGGAAGCTCAGTAGAACTACGTAATAAACTACTTCACTTTCACCCCCACTTAAATTTGTCATTTTCGATCCTACACTTGATTACTGATTGCTGCACTTAAGGGGCATTCTCAGCATTATAAAATGGTTTTGCAGTTTCCGGCCGCACGGTTGAATATTTTTGTCTGATTTTTCGCATACATTATCTACCTATGGGTCTCTTTTGCTGCTAAGTCTCGCTTTTTTGAAAAAATGTTTATATTTAAATTTATAAACAAAAAGAAAAGAACAATAGACAAAAAATGCATTGAATCTCAGTACTAGCTGAGTCTGTATTTTCGAGATATAGCTCGTGGACCCTCTTGAAATTTCGGAGGCAGGCTCCCCGGAGCGCGAGTGGAGACTCGGGAGCGTGTCGAATTAGCCGAGACGAATGACCCTTCCATTGCTATGAGATGCAGGCCAGTTCAAAAAACTAAAATTATGAAAGCATCGCGTGATTCAATTTTAATTAGCAGAAATGTTCTATACATATAATTTGCAGAAAGTGGAAAAAATATTCATGAAAATCGGATAATATTTGCAGTAATAATCGAAATGTTGAAGTGAGCACGACCTCGGTATGGGAGGAAATGCATTTTTTTCGTTCAAATGGCCTACAGCCTTCAATTTTGCCCCAATCCGCAATTAATTTTTTTTTTAATTGAAGGGCGCTAAATTTCCAAGAGAACTTTGGTCATAGATTCTTGCATTTTCATTTGTTTATTTATTATATGTTTACTTGAAGTATGAGAAAATCGAGATTTTTCACAAAATCATTGTTTACTCTTCAATAGCGGTTTGCATCTGCTGAAAATCATCTTAAATCGATACAAGAGTACTCCCAGAATGCAAATCATTTGGTGATTGTCTGTTTTAATTGTTCTAAACAAATGACATTAACAAACAGCCACGAACTGCAATTTTGGTTGTAAAATATTTCTTTGCAGATGAATATGCTTTCAATTGTAGTGAGAGTGACTTTTAGTCTCAATTGTTATGAGACATCAACAATTGTAAATGTTGTAAACAATTTTTTGCCGAAAATTGGAATTCGTTTCTTCCTTCATTATTTGAAATTATGTAGATATTGAAATTAAATAAGTAAATATAAAACTTTGTCCTGGAAAATAATTTTTTTTGCACTAAAACTGATTCGAATGTTTGTGAGAGAGATTTGCAGTAAGTATTTCTATGTAAAATTCACAAGGAACAGTTGTCATTATTTAATTTTAAATATTACGATTTGTATCTATTGAACAATATTGTATTTGTTATTGAAAAAAGTTTGTTCTTCTCTGGAAACAGCTGGAACGAACGTGAGAGTCATTGTCAGTAACAATTTTTTTATAAAACGTTATACGCAATTCGTTTTGAAAATTGTGGAATATTTGCTTTTTCGATTTCCGATTTTCCTTTATAATATAAATTGCTGCAGATATTATTGAAGAAGAACATTGGTTCAATTACATATGTTAAGGTACAAATCGTAAACAAATGAAATAAGTAAATACAAAACTGTGTCCTTTTCGGCCTGCAAAATACTTTTTCTTGCACTGAAACTGCTTCAAATTTTTGTGAGACAGATTTTCTGTCACTAATTCGATGTAAAATTGAACATTACATGATTATTATTGTCTATTCTTGTAATGTTAAATGTCACGAATTTTTCATGTATTAAAAAAAGTTATTTACCGATCCATTTTACTAGATCAATAAATAAGTCGCCTAAGGCCAAAAAACATATACATCCTGAAATTTACGTCCACCTGCCATGAAAAAAAATCTGATATGAATTATCTTAAATGATTCAGTGGAGTCCAACGTTGATAAAATCGCTCATTTACAGATGTCGCTACAAAACTGTTGTTTATCTTGATCAGGCACTTAATTGCTAGTGGAGCATATTGGGGTTCAAATAACCACAACCAAATTTTAGTTGCGAAGGAAAGAGTTTATTCTATGGCATAAAAAACCTCCACTCCATGAGTGGAGGAAAAAGCCGAAAAATCAAATAGTGATCACAAAAGTATGTCAAAATTTACCTTATGAGAGAATGCATAAGTATTGGGATGACAATCAGTCCGCCATACCTAAATCCCTACAGTGGCAAACAGATAATCCAACATGAGACTCGTTATTATCATACACTAATCCACACAATGGCAGAGACACATAATCCAACATGAGACTCGTTATTATAATACACTAATCCACACAATCGCAAGCACACACAATCCAACATGAGACTCGTTCACGCTCGTAAAATGGAACCTCTCACCACAAAGGGTCAACTTGAACTTAACTTTGAAGAAAATTAATAATTATAAAGTGAAAACAAAATCCTGATCCAATTACATATAAAGTCGTGGAAAAAGGTTCCATTCTACCTGCTCGGCGCTGACCTTCGAGCTACGCGCAGAGCTTACAGTTTTATTTCAGGTGCAGCCTTTTTCCGAGAATGAATAAACTAAAGAGGCAATAACTAAGTCAAACTCCCCACAATTTCAGATGACGGTAAAAAGCAGCCAAACATCCCGCCCGCCTTCGTCCGCAGGACGAAAATATAAACTACAGATTGAATGTTATATATACGCTATAACAATGAGTAGTACACAAGGATACAGCCTGGCTATGAAGTCGTAGCACTTGTTGATGGTAGAGAGAGAGGACAGAGATTCGCGATGTGACGACGTAGCGTATTAGTGGCCGTTTTAACTGTAGCCACCCTTACACGATTGTCAGGGCCAGGATCGACCTCAATAACGCGTCCCAAAGGCCACCTCGAGTGTGGATAGCGTTCATCCTTAAAAATGACCATCTGGCCCACAGCGAAGTTGTCGGATGGACTGTGCCATTTGTTCCGCTCCTGAAGATATTGTAGGTATTCCAGTGACCAGCGTTTCCAAAAGTTGTCACGGACTCCGCGTGAAAGGCTTCCGCCTGAGACAATCGAATGATTGCTGCGCGAGCGTCAGAGATCTCTAAAGAAGTCAGAAATAACAAACTATGCATTTCACCCCCTCTTCATCTGCGAAAATAAACCAGGAGGCGGCGACACCATACCACTATGCGGATCAGCCGCGTTAGTGTTGAAAACCGAGTCAGTAATTCCAGTTCAAGGAAATGCTCTCGCACGTGTATTATGCGCAAGGCATCCGGCCGATCTGGCCAATCCGCAGCAGGCAATGAGAGCCATTGTGGTCCATGCACCATTTTTCAATACCTTTAAATTCTTCAGGCCTCGTCCCACGAGTGGCGAGATCAGCCGGATTTTCCTTGGAAAAAACATGCCTCCACTCAGCCGAGGGCAGCTTAGTTTGAATGAAGGATACGCGGTGAGCAACAAAGGTTTTCCAATAGCATGGGTGTTTGCGTTACCACGCGAGTACCACTTGGCTGTCAGACGAAGCAAAGACAGGTAGATCGTTAAAGAAGGGCAGCTTCTGAATGTGACAGATAAGTCTCACAAGCAGAGCAGCTGCGCTCAGTTCGAGTACTACTTGGCTGTCAGACCAAGAAAAGATAGGTAGATCTTTAAAGAAGGGCAGCTTCTGAATGTGACAGATAAGTCTCACAAGCAGAGCAGCCGCGCTCAGTTCGAATACTACTTGGCTGTCAGACCAAGCAAAGACAGGTAAATCTTTAAAGAAGGGCAGCTTCTGAATGTGACAGACAAGTCCCACAAGCAGAGCAGCTGCGCTCAGTTCGAGATTCAGGATGCTTATTGTCTTGACAGGGCTCACCTTAGTTTTAGCCATAAGAAGCGACACCCGGAGACGGCCGTCATCAAGCTGGATTCTCAGATTAACCACTGCGGCATATGCGCGAGAAGATGCATCCGAGAAGCCATGAAGCTGACACCGGGAGTCTGGAGAGGTTCCCAAACAGCGATCGATCGAGAGTGTAGGGATGGAGGTCATTGAGTTACTATATTCAGTCCATCGCTCAAGGATCTCCGACCGCAAAGGGGAGTTCCAGTCGTATTTCAGAATTCAGAGATCTTGCATCAAAATCCTTGCAGTAACAGTAACTGGAGCGAGCCAACCCAGTGGATCAAACGCTCCAGCGATGTCCGGCAAAATAGGACGCTTTATCTGCGTGGAGGCCCCCGGGCTCAGGTCGGCAACACTGAACCCAAATACATCCATCGCTGGATTCCAAAGCAAGCGTAACGTCTTAACAGGCTCATTGAGAGCAATTTTCTTGGTTTTTTCCGGCTCCCTCTGTCTGCAGCGTCCAGAAAGCAGATCAGAATGATTTGCTGCCCATTTATCCAACTCAAAACCAGCACAGCACGTGGTCCCATAAGTGACCGTAGTCAAACAATAATCTACGGGCGGATCCGCAGGATCAGGAGCCCAAAGAATTCTCTGCAGATCCTGATCCTCAGTTCGAACGCGGATTTGGCGAAACATCTTCATGATGTCCGTTGTAAAAACAAAGCGATATCTGCACAAATTGAAAAGTATCAGAGATATATCGCCCTGAAGAGCAGGCCCCGGCATTAAGAATTTATTTAAACATTACTGTACGGCAGTGCGTCGTGAGGCGTCGAAGACAACACGAAGCTTTAGCTGATGCGGGCTGGACTGGACAATAGCATGATGCGGTATATACCACGCTCGTGGATTGCTTATTTGAGAAACAGGAACTCTTTTCATATGCCCCAAATCCTCATGGACTTTCATAAAGCGACGCATAAAGCAAAGCGACGGTGTGTCGTGGACAGCGAACTCAAGGCCATTCGTCGGGTCAGAACAGTGGCCATCGGCGGATCCGATCGCAGCGGAAGCTGAATGGTATATCGGCCATCGGGAGCGAGGACATGAGTATCATAAATAGCCGCTCGCATGTCTCATCCTCAGGTTTCATTTTGGGACTATTATTAGAAAATTCTTCCACATTCCAAAAACGCTGTAAAGCCTTCTGCAAGTAATTATCATGGACACAATGCCCAGCCGTGAGAGATGCTCGTGATGGAGGGTCCGCCCGCCGTGGCAGGACGGAGTGAGTCGATCCAGAAACAATCCACCCCAAAGCAGTATCCTGGGCAATCGACGGTGAAGGTGGGAAATTGCGCAAGCCAGGTAGCAGAATCCGACAATACACATCTGACCCCAAGACGACATCGACTGACTTGGGTTTGTAGAAATGAGGATCAGATAAGCAAAGGTCATCAAACTGGCTTAAGTCGAGGTCAGTGCTCAGCTGTGAGGGGGGGTTTAATGTAAGGCGAGGAAGAACCAAGGCCTTAGTCTCAAGATGAAATGAGGGATTACTAATTGAGTGCAGTGACAGATTTACAATAGCACGGGCTGTACCGGCGGGTGACGCACCCATTCCCGTTAATGGAATATTTACGCGGTTTTTGCGCAATTAGAGTAATTGCACGGTGGATTCCTTAACAAGGAAGGCCTCAGAGCCTTGATCGACCACAGCGCGAAAACGGACATGGGTACCCGTAGAACCTATCAGCATAATCTGGGCTGTCGCGAGAAATACCGTTTGTCATGTGTCAGAAAAACCTGTAGTCAAAGCGGATACATTGGTTGAGGGAGCAGATTGTTTCTGTCCACTTACGTGGCCAGACACCTCTTCTTTTTTTTTGATAGTTCGTTGTCTGCCCAGTACGAGCGGTGTGTAATGACGAGTGGTGCTTGTCTCGGCATGTTCTACACCTATACTTCGATTTGCATTTTTGAAACTTATGAGACCCCCAGCAATTAAAACACAGACATAGGTGACGCGCCTCATTGCGACGATAAATAGGGGATTTGGATAAGAAGGCTCAGCAGTTTCCGATGTAATGGTCCTCGGAACAGAGTGAACACTTCTGAGCAGATGCGCGGGCATTTCTCACACCTGAACCAGTGCTCGCATGAAATGTCCGTTTCGAAGCTCTATTTGATTTGACATAAGATTCTGAACTATATGCTGGACCTTTATTAGCTTTTGTCTCGGCAGCAATCATACCAAGTGCTTGAGACCGCTGCTCAAGAAGCTCCACGAAATCACTGAATTTTGGGAAATGTTGCATCGGAGAGGGTTCCACTGCAGGTGCGGCCACCGTTGCAACGATTTGGCGATCCTTCATGCTAAGATCTGTTCCCCAGAGCCTTCTAGATTCGGGATTTAACGACTCGCTAAAATGTGCACAAGCCAAACGTCCCAATATTGCACCGGCATACCGAGGTTAGTCAATGCGCGCACAATGCGCTGTGCTTCATCACTAAAGGTTCGCAATTCGACCGCGGATTCGCGTTTAATGTGTGGGAGATTCATCAAGGCAGTAAGATGCATGCTAACGATTAATCGAGGGTTAGAGAATCGAGTCTTCAAAGACTGCCAAGTGGTTAAGTAATTCGCGTTTGTTGTTGTCACGTCTTTCACTAGATCAGCCGCGGTACCAGTGAGACAAGATTTTAAATATTGTACTTTTGTGACGTTTGCTAATCGCGGGGCATCATGGACAAGGGACGCGAAGAGGTCACAGAGATCCTCCTAGTCCTCCTATCGCCTGAAAAGGTTGATAAGTCTAATTTTGGAAGCTTGGCAGGTCTGAGGTCTGAATCTGACGCGTCCTTATCTGCATGTCTAATTAAACGACCACCAGCGCGCGATGAGGACGCGTAAATACGATTTGACACCCGTAATACGTCACTCTGAGCGTTTTCACAACGCGTTTCCATCTGAGCGAAAACATCATCGGTCATAAACGGATCTGCAGCTGCTTTTTCAAGAACAACAATCTCGGCATGGGTCGCGCGAGCCTCGTCCGAAATTTTATCAAGTATACTGAGTCGCCTTTCAATAATATTACGAGTGAGTGTTTCCGGAGCAGTTTCCCCAAAACGCGTGTGCATCTGATTAATCTCTACTGGTCGTGAACTCGGCAGAGCCATTAGTTTTTTCAGAGAGACAGGTGCCATTGTTCCACCTTTATTATCGTTACCCACAAAACTAGCTTGAATGAAAAACCCAAAAATCGCTTACACCAAAACTGTATGTTAAAAATAAACGACAATAAACCAACCGGCCTCTTGTGTAATAACCCGGTGATTTGTTTACAATTTCATCAGAGAATGTTCAAATTAAGAACCACCTCCTTCCAATGCATGACCAATGATGGCTACAATAACCGAAAACTGACAATTAATCACCAAAGCCCAACACACTCCACTCCTCACCCGGGGCACCAAATGTTTGAGTAATGGTCAGGCACTTAATTGCTAGTGGAGCATATTGGGGTTCAAATAACCACAACCAAATTTTAGTTGCAAAGGAAAGAGTTATTATCATACACTACTCCGCACAATGGCAGGCACACGCAATCCAACATGAGACTCGCTCACACTCGCAAAATGGAACCTCTCATCACAAAGGGTCAACTTGAACTGAACTTTGAAGAAAATTAATAATTATAAAGTGAAAACAAATTCCTGATCCAATTACATATAAAATCATGGGAAAAGGTTCCATTCTACTTGCTCGGCGCTGACCTTCGAGCTACGCGCAGGACTTACAGTTTTATTTCAGTTGCAGCCTTTTTTCCGAGAATGGATAAACTAAAGAGACAATAACTAATTCAAACTCCCCAAAATTTCAGATGACGGTAAAAAGCAGCCAAACATTCAATAATATGTTTAATTCAGAAAATACGATTTAAAAAATATTTTTGCAGAAATAATTTTTAATCAAATTATATTTATTTAGACAATTACAAAAATGGTTAATATATTCTTTCTATACACTATACAGTCAGAGAAGTATGTATTTTACTTAATTTTTGTAAAGTTAATGAAAACAACTGCTTAAGCAAATCAAAATTGTTTAAACAAGTAGAAATATATTAAACATTAAAAGATATGTATCAAAATTATATAATTATTCAACAAAAATTAGCATAGGATACACATTTGAGAAAAAACTGGACATCTCTGGGTCAATTTTTAGAAATTTTGAGCATAAAGAATAAGTAATTGTTTAAATAATTACATAATGTTCGTAAACAAAATTACTACTCCAAACAATGACAAACTATTACATGTCAATCAGGAAATGCGATTATTGTTCATATTTTTTGGGAATAAATAATTCTTCAAATAAGTTACGTTTGTTTAAACAATTAAACATTGCTTGAAAAGTCATGGGAAATATTCTGATTGTCCATTAGTAATTATTTGTATAAAACAGACGACGGAAGTTGCTAAAAAGTAACAATAATACGTACAAATGTATTTTTTTATTTTTGGGTCATATTTGGGGCGCTGTGTGGAGGAGGGGGGTAAAAGGGTGGGTTAACAATAAAACGTATGGTATAATTACATTTTGTATGTATTTGACAGTATTGTAATTTTTATTGAGAAAAGTAAGCTCATAAAAGTAAGTGAAGCGAGTATCGGCAAAAGTTTCCATTTGCGAGGAAAAAAATCCCCAATTTGTGCCGCCGGGCACTTAAAAATCCCATTTAATTAACATGGAGACATTTTTGATTTTCGAAAAATGGAACTCGTATTTCAGGGTTTGATCGAAACGTGCCATCTTTTTTAGGGATTGAAGAGGAGTACCTATTAAATAAAACCTTACTAATAACTTTTTTTTTTTACCCCACCCCCCCCCCCCCCACCACAGAGCGCCAAATATGAACCAAAACTCCAAAAACTACATTTTTATGTATTACTTACACTTTTTACCAATTTCCGTCGTCTTTTTAATACAAGCAATTACTAATGGACAGTCTGAATACTTCCCATGACTCTTTAAATCATTATTAATTGTTTCAACAAACGTAACTTATTTAAACAAGTATTTATTCCCAAAAAATATAAAAAAGAATCGTATTTTCTGATTGAAATGTAATAGTTTGTCATTGTTTGGAGTAGTGTTTTTTTTAACATTATGTAATTATGTAAACAATTACTTATTGTTTATTCTCAACATTTATAAAAATTCACCCAGAGATGTCCAGTTTTTTCTGAAATTAGTTTCCTATCCTACTTTTTGTTGAATAATTATATAATTTTGATACATATCTTTTAATGTTTAATACACTTCTATTTGTTTAAACAATTTTGATTTGCTTAAGCAGTTGTTTTCATTAACTTTACAAAAATTAAGTAAAATACATACTTCTCTGACTGTATAGTGTATAGAAAGAATATATTAACCACTTTTGTAATTGTCTAAAAAAATATAATTTGATTTAAAATTATTTCTCCAAAAATATGTTTTAAATCGTATTTTCTGAATTAAACATAATATTGAATGATTTCGAGGAGTAGTACATTCTGTTAAGAACGTTTTTTTTTCATCTTCAATTTCAATTTTTTCCTTAAGGCAGTTCTGTATTAAAAAATGTGGATCTGTAATAAAAAATATTACACATAGAATTATTTTATTATATATTTTTTGTTTCTATTCTCATACAAACTAAACAACAGTTTTGTAGCGACATCTGTAAATCAGCGATTTTATCAACGTTGGACTCCACTGAATCATTTAAGATAATTCAGATTCAGATTTTTTGTCATGGCAGGTGGTCGTAAATTGCAGGATGTATGTGTATTTTGGCCTTAGGCGACTCATTTATTGATCTAGTAAAATGGATCAGTAAATGACTTTTTTTAATACATGAAAAATTCGTGACATTTAACATTACAAGAATAGAAAATAATAATCATGTAATGTTCAATTTTACATCGAATTAGTGACAGAAAATCTGTCTCACAAAAATTTGAAGCATTTTCACTGCAAGAAAAAGTATTTTGCAGGCCGAAAAGGACACCGTTTTGTATTTACTTATTTCATTTGTTTACGATTTGTATTTTAACATATATAATTGAACCAATGTTCTTTTTCAATAATATCTGCAGCAATTTATATTATAAAGGAAAATCGGAAATTGAAAAAGCACAAATTCCACAATTTTCAAAACGAATTGCGTATAACGTTTTATAAAAAAATTGTTACTGACAATGACTCTCACGTTCGTTACAACTGTTTCCAGAGAAGAAAAAACTTGTTTCAATAACAAACACAATATTGTTCAATACATACGAATCGTAATATTTAAAATTAAATAATGACAACTGTTTCTTGTGAATTTTACATAGAAACAGTTACTGCAAATCTCTCTCACAAACATTCGAAGCAGTTTTAGTGCAAAAAAAATTATATTCCAGGACAAAGTTTTATATCTACTTATTTAATTCCAATATCTACATAATTTCAGATAATGAAGGAAGAAACGAATTCCAATTTTCGGCAAAAAATTGTTTACAACATTTACAATTGTTGATGTCTCATAACAATTGAGAATACAAGTCGCTCTCACTATAATTGAAAGCATATTCATCTGCAAAGAAATATTTTACAACCAAAATTGCAGTACGTGGCTGTTTGTTGATGTCATTCGTTAAAGCAATTAAAACAGACAATCGTCAAATGATTTGCATTCTGGGAGTACTCTTGCATGGATTTAAGATGATTTTCAGTAGATGCAAACCGCTATTGAAGAGTAAACAATGATTTTGTGAAAAATCTC
>CAKNWT010247952.1:0-18857 GCA_932066315.1 Andricus coriarius
ATTTTTTTCGGTAAGTCCATAAGATATATGTCGTCTTATTACCTTTGAAAAACAACATATTTGAGTGACATATGGACTGCCTGCCCAATTTGAAATTAATTCGACCTAAACAAAAGTGTTTCAGAACAACATAAAACCTTTTTTCTCTTCATATTAATCACAATAAATGTAAACAAATTAGGCGAAATGAAGAAGTAGCTTATTAAAAATTTGAATTTGTTTTAAATGAATCACAATATTTAATTGTAATTATTTTTAATTTTTGTATGCCAAAGTAATGATTATATCCACTTTTAGAGGCTTTATATAGGTTAATTAAGATTACGTGGGAATAACCTATCAATAAAGTGTTTTATAGGTAGGAAGATAATATTTTTATTAATGTTTTTTCATACACTCACCGAGCAAATCCGTGAAATGACAGAATTAATTTTTTTACTAAAAATTTGAGTAGAAAAAATCTTTCTAATGACTTTAATGTCGTTAACTCGATGTCGCATGAATTAATGAAATTTTCAATGAGTTCGATTCGAAATTCTTTTGAGTTAAAAAAATTAAATTTAGGACATTTTCATGTATATGATTCAGTTTACACTGCATAATTCTAAGATCCTTTACTATTAACAAATTTAATTTTTCAGTCTCAATTTCTGATCTTTCATTTTCAAATCAAAACATTTTTAGATAGTTTTCAAATTAAACAATTTCTAATTGAAGGCTTAAAGAAATTAATCTCCAGTTTAAAATGATGTATTTTTTTAACGTTTTTTTGAAATTGTTATATTTTGAAGTTTAGAATTGAAAATATTTCTACGATTCCAATTGATAATTTTTGGAAGTTTGAGTTTGAAATGTTTAATCTATAAACAAAGAAAAATGTAAAACCTTTAAGGTTAGAATTGTGCAGTTTTGAATACCTAATTTTAAAATGGTTTTATTTCAAATGTATTTTTAAAATTATTATGTTTTAAAGTTTGAATTTGAGAATGTTAGTTTTTAAGTCTCTTATTATTCATTTTTAAAGTTAAATATAATTTAAAAAAATGCTCTATTTTTTAGGTTTATAATTTCAAATTGCAGAATATTTAAGGCCTCTGATTTAATATTTTACCATTTTGATGTAATGCCTAATTTTGAGGTCCGTATTATTAACCAATTAACCTATTCAAATTAGAAGGCTTACATTTGATATCTATACACTATTGAACGTTTGAACTAGAGGTGTAATGTCGTTTGTACGAATATTTAATACAAATTTAAACAGGCATGTAACATAAGATTTTTCAAAATTGAAAAAAAAATCGAACTGTACAAAAATGGAATAATTTTGATTTTAAAAATTGTAATAATCTTAGAAAATCAAGCCTGTTTCATGTACAGATATATTTAATTGACGGTTGAATTTCCTTAGAGTATTACAATTTTAAAATCAAGATTCATATATTTTTCTAAAAAAAAAAGAGTAATTTTGATTGAAGACATTGTAATAATCTAAGGAAATCAAGCCGTCAATTAAATCTAACTGTGACTTGATTTTCTTAGATCATTACAATTTTTTAAATAAAAATTCATCAGTTTTTCTTAATAAAAAAAGTCATTTTGATTTTAAAAATCGTAATGATGTAAGGAAATGAAGTTGGTTTTATATGCAAATTTTTTTGTGTATTTCGAAAAATTCCAACAAACGACTTCAATTTGAAGTTTAGTTTTAATGAATTCAAGTTAAAAAATTCTCAGCTCTAAAAGCTTGAAATTTTCAACTTCAATGACTGAGAATTCTTTTCTCGCATTTTAGTGGTCACCCTGAATCAAAGCGAGAACTTGCTAACCCTAATACATTAAATTTGTTTTTAGATTGACAGTTGCGAAAGAAGGGCCGAATAAGGGAAGACAATTTTACGGTTGCCCAAAGGGTATCGGCAGTACCTGCAAGTTTTTCCAATGGGCGGATGACGAAAACACAGGTTCGAATCACGGAGGAGATGATTGGGGTGGTGGTGGCGGAGGAGGAGGTTGGGGAGGAGGAGGTGGTGGAGGTTGGGGAGGCGGAGGTGGTGGAGATTGGGGAGGATCATCAACTGGAAGAGGCAGAGGACGTGGAAGAGGTGGAAGTTCAGGAGCCCCTAGAAAACCGCGAGCTACTACTGGCGCCAAAAGGAAATGCGGAATTTGTGGAATTGAAGGTAAATAATTTTTCTATTCTAAAGACCAATATTTTATATAGTCATTTCATTATTTAAAAATACTGAAATTATCTTCGCTCATAGCACATTGATAAAAATACATTTTCTCAAATCTTAGATGAACTATTTTACTATTGGTGTTTCTTTTATTCTAGGCCATACAAAGAAAACGTGTCCTCAGAATTCAATGGATCGTTAATATGATTTAGGTATACAGAATAAAGTATTTAAGATATTCGTTTTACTTCATTACGTGCTCTCTAGGTAGAATAGGTATGTTACTTTTCGTAATTAATATTCAGGAAATATCTATTTTTGTTTATATTTTATACATTTGAACTATTTAAAATAAGCTGGCATTTACAGGCTTAAAATTACTCTAAAGAATCATTTATTCAAAAGGCTGTTGTCTTTTAGTATCTAAATCTGAAGAAATAGAAGCTTTATTAAAATTATGGCATTTAACATACCTGTGATTAAGTAGTAAACGCTAGCGGTAATTCTAAACATTCTGTGCCTTCTACAAGTGATGTTAATAAGTTAGTATTGTAAATATGTACAGTATTTATGATCGCAGTGTTATTTATTTATTAACTTATTAAGGTTTCTTTCACTTGCAAATGCATTTGTATAAAATTCGATGTAGTCATGTTTATCTATAGTTTTTGGCTAAAAAAATCTCCTTGTTAACTAGCAGGTCGTTTATCATGAGACATTTTACTCTTGAGGGCTTCGAATTCTTCCTTATTCAAATTAGCCTCTGCCGTTGTCTGAGTTAACTAGAAATTGTGGAATATGTTAATATTTAAATAATACTCTACAAACGTGTCAAATGGTTGTGCTGTAATCATCTTTTAGTGCGTTTGTGCTCATTAAAAGTCGTGCAAATGTTAATTTATAAAATAAATGTTTTTTATATTTCTTTTTTATTTCAGTTTTTCATTTTGCACCATTCTTAAATTATTGAGAAAGCGCGTGCAACGTGTGTTTCGAAATTATTTGTTAAGAAAGTGCTTTTTAAGTGCGATGACTAAAACTTTTATTTACCATATCTAATAAAACTTCAAATTTTATTTTTAGTAAGTTATTCTCCTCCTCTAGCTTTCTTACTTCTTTTTTTAGTGATTCGTTTTCCTTGAACGTACCACCTATTTGTCCTGATTCTACAATAAATAGCAAATAATTTATAAAAGTTATTAAAAATTTAATATTTTCTGCGTAACTTGGTATTACGCAATTTTGTTGTAGGAATAATAACAATTGAATAAAAACATCTCGACAAAAAAGTGACCCAAATTTTTAGTTGAAAATATTAAAATTTTTACTAAATCCTTTTACACATATTGCTAAAAATAGTTTTTGTCAAAATGTTTAATTATAAAAATTCTTTGTAATATCGAACTTGGAGATAAATAATTCGATAGAAAATTATCAGATAAATAGACAGTTTTTACACAAAGAATTGACCACGGGAGATTTTTTTATTAAACTATTTGAATACAAAATTACTTTAAAATAAGTGCAGGAAGCGTCTCCTACCAGGAGAAAGGTTTGAATTCATTTTGAAGGTTGTTTTAGCACCCCTTAAAGATTTAAGCAAAGAAAATCGACATTTTTTCCAAGTAAAACCATTAAAAATGTTTTGATTAAACTAGCGTGGTCAAAAATAACTAATATAAATGAAAAAAAAAACATATTCTGGCAGGACAGCCGTTTGTTTCATTTTAAGGGTTGTTTTAACATCCCTAATATATTCGAACACGGAAATCGACATTTCTTTCTAAAAATCACGGTAAATTTTGTTATTTTACTTTTGTTGTCGGAAATCAATTCACAATAAACATGGGAAACATATCCTAGCAGCGTAAAGTATTTGAATTCATTTTAAGTGTTGTTTTAACATCCCTTAAACATTCAACTAAGGAAATCGAAAATTTCGAAAAAGATAATATGTCACGGGAGATTTTTTGATTAAACCATTGGGGTAAAAAACCCAATTAAAAGTAAGTGTCTGAATTTATTTTAAGGGTTGCTTAAACATCCCTTAAATATTCAAGCATGACACTAAACATTTCCTAATAATGTAAAAACGGGAGATTTTTTGATTTTACTATTTGGGTCGGAAATCAATTTATAATGAAAGTGAAAAATATATCCTAGCAGTAAAATTTGTTAAATTTATTTCAATAGAAGCAAGGAAATCGACATTTCACAAAAACAAAATTATCAGATTTCTTACAATATCGAAAATTTTTTAGTCAGATTTGTCTAGTTAACACAAGTTTTGTAGAGCATGTATGTCCAAAGAAAACATATTTACCTAAAACCCAGATATATTAGTCGTTTTTGACATGATTTCTTTGTTTGAATCCTTCAAGCTTTTCCAACGAATTATCATTGTTAGGATATGCCGATTTCCTTCTTTTAATATTTAGGGGATGTTAAAACAACCCTTAAAATAAATTCCGTGACTTTCCCTGCTAGGATTGTTGTTGTTAGGAAATGTCGGTTTCCTTGTTTGAATCTTTAAGGCCATGTAACGAGTATAACAGCTGATCAAGTCCATCCTCAGATCAATATTTTGTCACCCATATTTAAAAATAAAAGTTAAAATAACGCGGAAAATATTAATAAATATTAAAGGACCGTTTGTGGCAAGGCACAGAGTTGGGGAAAGAAAAAAGTTTATTTATGAAAACCATAAATATCGACCCATGCAATCTGTTTTACCCACAGAACAGTGGAACTTGTCTGCTTGCTGCAACAGTGCTGCTCTGAGAGAGCGAATACGTATGCCAGGCTAACTAAACATATAAATTTGTTTATTTGCATTTCAAGTGCAAACATTAGTTTTTGCACTATTTGTGTACAAGTTTGTGCACTGTTTGTGACCAGTTTTTTTGTTTTGGTCCCCTTTTATCAATATGAACCACATAACTAGCCCATTGGCAAAATTGAAAATTTCTTGCGTATTCTGCAGCACGGTCGGTATGTTTTTCAATTAGTAATTGAAACAAAATTTTTTTCACAATTATAAATATTTTGGACCTAAGCCGCATTCCTTCGAGCCTTGTAATTAGCGTGCTAAAATTTCAAAACGATATCTCATTGCGTGTGGACGTAAGTTTACAATGGAAAGTATCGAAAACAAATTTTTTTTCTCAAAATTTCCACCGGAAAAGAGTAGAGCCGTCAACTTTAGTGTCTCCTCTTTCATTTCCCAAACTTTAAGCGCGATATCTTATTTATTTTGGACGTAAGTTTACAATGAAAAATTCTGGACTAGCTTGGTCACGTGACCCACTCGTTACATGGCCTTAAGGAATGTCAAAACAAACCTTTAAATACATTCAACGACTTTTCCTGCTAAGATATGTTTTCCGGATTTATAGTGAATTGATTGCCGATACTAATAGTATACTTGACAAATCTCTCGTGATTTTGATTAAGTGATGTAGATTTCCTCGCTTGAATGTTGAAGGGATATTTAAAAAAATGCTTAAAATAAAGTCAATGATTTTATCTGCTAGGCTATGTTTTCTGTGTAAATTTTGAATTGATTTCAGACACTAATAGTGTAATCAAAGAATCTCCTGTGATTTATAAATGTCGATTTTCTCACTTGAATGTTAAAGGCATGTTAAAACAACACTTGAAATCTTATCTAAAAAAAGTGGTGTAACGAAATGTCTCGAAAATCTCGCACTCATTGTTATTGAAAACCTGATTAACTTTTGAATGACTCGAAATCGCTTTATCTATTGCATTTGAAATTAAAAAATTAAATCTGCTGCAAAGTTTCAATTTGCTTACAACTAATAAATTCTTTAATACCGAGGGGTTGATCATTAAAATCTTGAGCCTACACCAGCTATTAGGTATTTTCACTTCAACCGTCAGCTAACTTCACTTCGTTGGTTGCTGAGGGGAAAACAAGGGACCAAATGCATGGGATTCGGTCCATTTTGGCCCTATTTTGCTAATATCTTCGTAAAAACTATTTTTTTCTGTATAAGTGCATAGGAAAAATAGTTTTTATTTTTGAAGATCTATTCAATGACATAATAAAATGATAATAATCATCATTCATTACGAAGATATTACAAAAATAAAGCTTTGTCCATGCATTTGGTCCCTTGTTTTCCCCTCAGAAACCCACAGCAATCAACGAAGTGAAGTTAGCTGGTGGTTGAAGTGAAAATACCTAATTAAGATTTGAAAGATTTCAACGTTTCTGAAATATTTCAAGGATTTTCAAATTATTTCCAGTGATTTCAAATATTTCCTAGAGACAGTAAAGAATTGTAAAGACTTTCACAGAATATATAGGAATTTCTAGGGATTTTGAGAGTTTTTCGAAGTATTTCAAAATATTTTAAGAGATTTCCAAGAATCTTTTGAGATTTTTTGACCTACGGAGAGGGTTTTAAGGGATCTCAAATAATTTTGATGGATGTAAACCAAGTTTAGAAAACATTAAGGAATTCAGAGAGATTTTAACGATTATATAAAAGTTTTCAATGAGTTTTGAAATATTTTACGGGGTATTACCAAACTGCTAACGGTTTCAAGTAATTTCAAGAGATTTCTAGAGACTCCAAAGTATTTTAAAGATTGTCAAAATACTTCTAAACATTTTAATGAATTGCAGAGTATTTTTGATGATTGAAAATATTTTTTAAAAATTCAATAGAACTCTAAGGTTTCAGAGAAATTTATAGGATTTTATGAGCTTTCAGAAGATTTCAAGGCATTCTAAGAAATTTTGTAAAATTTAACACTTAAAACGTTTCAAAAGATTTCATGAGTGCTCATACCATCATTCAAAACTAAAACATTTTCTTATATATTGGGATGTTAAAATAACTCATAAAATAAATTTCAACACTTATCTTGGTACAGTGCTTCCTGCACTAATTTTCAAGTTATTTTGCATTCCAATAGTTTTTAATCAAAAATCTCTTTTGGTTCTTTGAAAATCGCGATTCTGTCAAGTTCATGAGAACATAACTTTAGTTTCAGTGGGTCTGATCTACAAAATATGAGGCACCTAGCCAAATCTAACAAAAAGTTTTTGGAACGGATAACACTTCAATAGACGAATTTTTCTATTGAAGTACACACAAAAATTGGAAGCTTGGCAATTGTTTGAGTAAAAACTAACCATTTTTCTGATAATTTTCTTTCTGATTATTGATGTGCAAATCGATATTACAACAAAATTGTATAATTAGACATTTTGAAAAAAGCCTTTTTCTGTACATTTGGTGCGGGGTTCCTTTTTGTGCAATTAACATTGTAGTTTTTATGTTACACGGTAGTGTAACTTGTTGTCAATACTAATGAAAATTACTATTAATATTGATTATATCTCACCAGGAATCCACATTCCATTTTCAAAAACAGCCTGCTGCTCGCCCAGACATATTCTTATCTCGCCAATGTCTGGACCCAATTCTTTTTCTAACCTCTTCGGACTTAGATCTTTATTTGCCAAAGACACCGAGGCTTTTCTGACCGGAGTCTTTTTCGGAGAAAATTTGCTCGAAAAAAGTGGCATCTTTCATTTAAAATTAAGGCTCAAATCGCTTAAATCATGTGTTTTACAACGGTCGAAAACTTCCTTACAACAAAGCTTTTGGAGGTTATACCTCTAGAAATTATCGAAACTTTCCAAAACTTAATTAAATCATTTCTAAAATAACCACAAAAATTACAAACAGATGAGCTCGATCACTTAATGTTTAAAACCCTATATTTTTAGAGCTAAAATTGTTTATAAAGACCGTTTCTTTCATGAACTTCACTAGTTTGTTTACGTTCTTTATGTCAGCTGTCAATTCTACTTTTACCGACCGAATTTGCAGGTGGCGCTCTGAAAAATCACGTGACACACGACACACTTAAAGATCTTTGCAGTCAAAATTGGCGGTCTGTCATTGATCCATCAAGGAGTGATGTCACCTTTTCTGTATCTTATTCTTATCACGTTTATTTGGTTTTGTTGTAATTTCTAAGCTCAATGGTGTATGTTTAAAGTTCAAAGTCTCTTCCTTGAAAATTTCTCGTCATTTTCTCCATATCTTATTTCTCATCATGTTATTGATGTTATTTTTAATCTCGAACGAGGAAGTCTCATGAAAAGGTTTTCGTTCAGTACGTGACACGTTGAGACGTAAATGGTATGCAAAAGATATTCGTACTTGCAAGTTGAACCATTTTTTTTAGTACACTGACGTTCATTGTTCGTGTGTAATTCTGATGATATTACACATTCACGATAATGGCGTGGCTTGGCAATATTGCCAATAGTGTGCTCCGGAACGTTTTCGTTGAAGCTCCAGCAGACGTAGTTTTGGAGGTTAGATCAGACCAGTACGGAAGTCGACACATTCATTGTCGAGAAGACGGTGTTGTTTTGTATAATCCAGGCGACAAATACAAGGACAAGTATGAAATCGTTCTCCATAGACCTTGCACCGAATCACTGCATCAGGCTTACAGGTAATTATATCTAATTTCCTCTTCAAAATAATTAGGCTGGTGCAGCTATACCATACGCATACGGCTAACGAGAAGTGATCTTCCAAAAGTAAACCTTCGCGAAGTGCAAGTCAAGTGTATGCTCCACTTTGCGTAATTATTTACATATCATTTATCGTATGAATAAATGTAGTTAATAAAATTAATATTTAAATCATCAAATTTAAATGGGACACTGAAAATAACTGCAAGGGAACAAAATTTCAATTTTAAATTTGAACGTTCAACATTCTGGGAAGGCCGTGACAGTGGTCTGGAATAGGAATTTATTGTTCACTAGGGTGGTCCAAAAATTCGATTTTTGGTGATCGTTCCCCTCCATTTTTTTCGTTTTCCGGAAAAAGAAAATTCGTATTTTTTTTTTCAATGTTAACACGTGCCCCCGGGCTCTTACAATTAACATGGGGTTATAAATGGGAAAAGCTCGGTTGTCGAAAAAATGGAAAAAAGAATTACTTGTTATAAACTTTTTGTGAATTAAAGTATACTCACCTCTTGAGGAATGTTCAAGGAATAATTTCCACACAATAACTTTCAATGCTGACTCCCCAATCCCCTTTAATTGTGCCCGGAAATTGCCCAAAAAAATGCAAAATAGGAATTTTCCATCAAATTCATTCTAAAGACGGTATTTTTGAGAAATTTTGCAACATGAGTAATTTTTAATCGATAAGTAAAGGGTTTCCAAGTATTTTTTAAATAACTTTGAATTATTCAAACAATTATTATTTTTTTAAATAATTTTTCCCATTGTAAGTCGTGAAAAGTTATTATCTTTCGGATTAATGATATAAAGTTGATGAATGTCAAGAGTAGTACTTATTGTTCAACATATTGGGTAATTATTTAAACCATTTTCATTTGTTTAAACAATTTGTTCTCCCTAAAATCGTAAAAAGTTATTATTTTCTGGAATTGGTGGCGCGCAATTGACGAATGTTGAATATATTTTTTAAGAATATTTGGTGATTATTTAAACAATCTTTTACCCTGTAAAGCATGAAAAGTTATTATTTTCAGGAATTAATGACAATTAACGGAAATTGAGAGTAATATTTTTTTCTGTAGTATATTTAGCAATTTTTAAAACAATTTTCTTCTCTGCAAATCGTGAAAATTTATTAATTTCTGCAATTAATGACACAATTAACGATTGTTAGGGTAATATTTTTTTAACCGATTTTTTGTAATTATTTAAACAATTAATAATCACTCACTTGCTCTTTTTCATAGGGAAGGTGGAGTAAAGTATAGTTTTTTTAAATCTCTTACACTATGTTGCCTATTATTCAGCATTTCCTGATCTCAAAACGTATACCCTATATTGTTTAAAGAATTAAATTTAATTGCTCTAAGAAAAGCAGTCTTTTTTTCTTAAAATACTTTTCTGTTGTGCTTCATTTATATTCTTTAGTAAAGATCTGCATGCAAATTACTTTCAATTCACAGATTTTATTATTCTGCGGGGGTGATTTTAAGAGAAAAAAGGACTATACTTTACTCAGAGACATTGAATTTAATTATTTAAGCAGATTATTATTGTTTAAACAATATGTAGTAAACGTTCTAAGGTAAGGAAATACTGAATAATAAGCGACATAGTGTAAGAGATTAGAAAAAACTAGACTTTTCTTCACCTTCCCTGTGAAAAGGCGCAAGTGAATGATTATTAATTGTTTCAATCATTGCTAAATGCCTTAAACAAAAAAATAGTACTCTTAAAATTCGTTAATTGTGTCATTAATATTGCAGAAAAGAATAACTTTTTATGATTTATGGGTGAAAAAATTGTTTAAATAAATAAAAATTGTTTAAAAAATTGGTTAATATCCTTAAGAAAAAATAATACTCTCAACAACTGTTAATTGTGTCATTAATTCCAGAAAATACCTTTTCACGCTTGACAGGGGAAACAACTCTTTAAATAAATAAAAATTGTTTGAATAATTACCAAATATCATTTGAAAGTATATTACTCTCAACATTCGTTAATTGGGTTACAAATTCCAGACAATAATAACTTTTTACGATTTTAAGGAGAAAAAATTGTCTAAAAAAATGAAAATTGTTTAAATAATTACAAAATATGTTTTAAAAAAAGTTCTACAGATGACATTCATCAAGTCTATATTATTTGTCCCGAAAGATAATAATTTTTCACGACTTACAGGAGGAAAACATTTTTTTCAATAAATAAGAATTGTTTAAACAAATCAAAATTATTTTCAAAATACTTGGAAACTCGTCACTTATCGATTAAAAATAATTCATATCAAACAAATTCCGAAAATACCGTCTTTAGCAAGAATTTGAGGGAAAACTGCTATTTTGCATTTTTTGGGGCATTTTCCGGGCATAATAAAAAGGCATTTGGAAGGGTCTATACTTTAATTCACAAAAAGTTTATAACAAGTACTTCTTTTTCACAAAAAATCACAAAAAATCGAAATTCGAATTTTTACAGGTATAAATTTGAACCATCCTACTGTTCACAATCAACCACTGGTCGTATTTCTTGACCGATTAAAATGTTCTTTTTAGAAATTCTTAGCATTACATTTTTGAGAGAAATGTGGTTTGCGATTCGTTAATTTTTTCATAGAGCAACAATATATATAAACAAATAAAGTGTCTAAATTGGCCATTTCAGCTTTGTGAATTTTTATCATAAGTAAAAATACAGAAAGAAACTCACTATTAGCCGGAATTATTGCACCTGCACTCATAGAACAGAAATAATTATAATAATATTCAACTTAATTATTATAAATAATCTTTATAAACAAATTCTTACTAGTTTTTTTTCTCATAGAGAAAATTGTTTCACGCTAGTTGCTAAGATTTTTCATAAGAGTCATGCTTTGTGAAGAAAAATTGGCATAAGTTAACATTTACTGCTTTTATAAACATTGCCAGAAAAAAATTCTCAATAAATAAGTTTTTCTTATAGCTAAATTGATTTTTCGGACTAAACTTGATTCACAATTGTCTTCAAAGGCATTTATATACTTCGAGCTTTATTAAACATAAATAATATAGATTGTTGACAACAATTTCATTAAACAAATGTCCCAATTGGTTGTTTTCTTGTAGACATTTTTTTTGCAATTATTCTTGGATTGACATTTCTTGCGATAACTAACTAACGAAAATGATTAAAAATAATTTATGTGATTGTTATAAACATTTTTTTAAACAAAACTTATAATTTTTACATACTAATATAGTTGGAAAAGTGGTTATTTGTACAAAAATTTCGGTACAATTAGACACATTTTTTCGGCACGTGTAGGCTGGGGTGGTCCAAATTTATACCGGTAAAAATTCTACTTTCGATTTCTGGTAATCGATCCCTCCCAATTTGGTTCGTTTCCCGCAAAAAGAAATTAAAATTTTTTCATATCGGTCAACAATAACCCGTGCCCCTGGGCTTGTGCAATTAGCACGGGGTTTTAAATGGGAAAGGTCGGTTTTCGAAAAAATGGAAAAATAAGTACTTGTTATTAACTTTTTGTAAATTAAAGTTTGTTCACCTATTAAGGAATGTTAAAGGAATAATTTCCATCCAATAAATCCTAATTTTTACCCCCCAATCCTCTTATATTTCTTATATATTTCCTATGAAAAGGAGCAAGTGATAATAATTGTTTAAATAAACTGTCATTTACAAACAATATCACTCTTAATATTTATTACCTGCGGCATTAATTAATTATTCTCAGAAAATAATAACTTTTCATGATTTACGGGATGAAAAATTGTTTTAAACAAATGAAAATTGTTTATACAATTGCCAAATACCCTAAACAAGAAAATATTACTTTTAACATTCGTTAATTGTCTCATAACTCCAGAAAGAAAACTTTTTACGATTAACAATAGAAAAATTGTTTCACTAATTGCCAAATATGTTAATTTAGAAATATTATTCTTGCAATCCATCAACTATATCATTTATCCCGAAAAATAATAACTTTATACTAGCTGTTGAAGTAAAAAAAATCTTAAGTTTTATGGCCTCAAAAATTAAACTATTTTAGAATTGTTCATAAAAAAACTATAATTTTAAATTGAAATTATAGAAATTTTAAAGATGATAAATACATTATTAATAAGTATCATATCATGTAGTATCAAGAAGCATCTACTTTGTGTAGAAATTATTGTCTTGAGAATATTTTCAGAAAAAAATAATTACTATTTATTTCTGTGTGGGATATATTCTGTAAAGAAAATATTTTTTGTAGAAAAAATATAGTAATATTTAATCATGTGTGACATATATACTATGTAGAAATGATTTTATATTGAGAAATATAATCAGTATACTTTTTGTACAATATATTCTGCGTACAATATATTTGTCTAGGAACGGGCGCTACTCCAACATGTTATCGTTTCAAATTTAAATTGTTCATAAATGTACAATTTTAAATAAAAATCCTGTGTAATTAAACAATTGTAAAATAGAAAAGGTTTAAATTGGAATTATTTCATGGTAAAAAATTTAAAACTATTTATTCAGTTGTTATTTAAATAATTCTAAATTGTACAAATTTGGATTTTCAATTTAAAAGTTTAACATTTTTTCGTTTCAAATTTTTATTGTTCATTTTCATTAAAATCCTTTATACCTAAATAATTTCTAATATAGAAAAGGTTCAAAATAGGATAATAATTTAATGGTAACAAATTTGAAAATTATTTAGTTTTCATTTATAATTCAAAATTGTATCATTGAAAAAAAAGGTTTTATACTCGATCGACTATAAATTCAAAACATTTTAAATCATAATTTAAGATTCTCTCCTCTTTACAATTTACAGAATTTGTTCACAATGAATCAATTTCTAGTTGAAAGCCTTAATAATTAAAAACAATTTTCAATTAAAAACGTTTGAAGAATAATTTCAATGAAACTTTATAAATCAGAGCATTTCGTGTTAAAGCAGCGTTTGAAATTGAGGAATTAATCATTGTTTTAAATTTGAATCGCTGAAGCTTATACATTATTAGATTTGAATTTGTAGTAGTAAAAGTGTTTTTGAGGGCTTCGAAATAAAATGTTCAATTTGAGTGGCTTCTGCTTTGTAGCTGTATAATTTGGAATGTTTTTTCGTTTGGAAATTTAGGCGCTTCAAGCTGTAAAACAAATTTTAACGAAAATGTTTCGTTCCATTTTTCTAAAACCTTCATGGTTTTGGAAAAACCAAATTAAAACGCTTTAAAATTTGAAACCACTAGAGTGAAATGTTAAAAATGTGAAGAAAACTTCAAAGTTTGGACGTGTAAAAATTGTAAGCCTTTTTAAAACTATAGGCTTAAAATTTTTAGGCCGACGAATTTTGAATCTTAAATTGCAAAAATAATTTATTACGCTTCAAAATTTAAATTAATCTAAATGAATGCTATAAATTGTGGATATTGTAAGTAGTTGGGACATGTACTTTTAAAAGTTTTTAAAACATTTTAGAAAATCGGAATGCTAATTTTTCCTTTCGACCAACTAAGACGAATTTTCAACAATGCAGTTCAATTTTCAACTGACAATTATTATTTTATAACAAAATTGTTGAATTTTACACCAAATATTTAAATTTTTAACCAAAAAGATGAATTTTCAATAAAGAAGTTTTGCAACAAATTACATGAATTTTCAAAAAAATATTTGAATCTGGTTGAATTATCAACAAAAAAGATCAATTATAAACCAAAAATGAAAAAATTTAATTTAATTTGAGTTGAAAACATTAATTTGCACCCAGAGAAAAAACTGAATTTTTAACTAAATATTTAAGTTTTCAATTAAAAAGATGAATTTTTGACTAAAATAACGTATCTTCAACCAAAAAAATGATTTAGAGTTGACTAAGAACTGAACTTTTGAGAACGGCACAAAGAACCGGGCTTTAGGGAAGCAGCAACGTCTATACGGCTTAATGTCTCTGTTTTTTTTAAAGAAATTTTAAAAACATAAGCTTAAAAAAGTCGTAGTAAAATTTCAGAATTTCTGGGGATTGTTGTTTAAACAATCAAAAATATGTATAAAATTTCTCAAAAATATTAAAGATGAACACGTATACCAAAAAATGTAAATAGTATCTTAATAAGTAATTTCAAATTCATATCTACATTTCTAATTAATATTAGCATGCGATAAAAATATTTTCATGTAGCTTCGAAACATATTGGTCCCTAGTAGTATAAAAATGACGGATAAAGAATAAGGAAAAAGAGCAAGGTGGTTTGTTTGCCACTTTTCTTTTTTCTCCCTCTCTTTTCCTTTGTTATATAACTGTCTCTAATAAGCCAATTACACTGTTTTTCAGAAACATACTTATTTTAACCAAGTAGGGGGCCGTCCATATAACAAGTATATGGATATTCTTGGTATTCAAAATCCGCTTAGTTTTTCATGTTTTTCTGAAAAGAAATCTGCAGATTCAGGAGAATGCGAGGCCGTGTGGACTTTGGCTGTTACCCGTCCTCAAAACTCTCCACGCGATGACCCGTAGTTGAATTAAAAAAGGGAATTCTCAACAAAAAATGTAATAGTAGATATTTCAACCCAAAAAGACGATTTTTTAATAAAGTAGTTCAATCCTCAACCAAAATAGACCAATTTTCAAAACAGCATTTTAAAAAGTGCAATTTCTACCCAAAGACATGATTTATAAAAAAAGTAGTTAATGTTCAACGAAATAATTGAATTTTCTACCAACATAGTCAAATTTTTAACTTAAAAAGACCAATTTTCAACCAAAAAGGATGACTTTTCAACAAAATTGTTTAATTTTTCACAATAATTAATATAATTAATAATTAATATAATGTTATTATTATACCCTGAAAGTCCAAATTCCTCAATTTCTTTGAGAATAAGCAATACGATTTTATTTAGTTTTCTGAGAACTTCAAAACCAAAAAAAAAACTTAAAAAATGAAACCCCTATACTACAATTAAAACCAAATTATAGGCTTGACAGCACTGCCACCATTACACTTTGAAAATTTTTCCACTTCGCGTAGGTGTGTGTATGTTTACGATGTCGCTTCACGTTAGCGTAGGTTTAGCCACTAAGAAATAATGTTCAATCTTTGGTTCTTTTAGTATCAATATTTAAAATTTTGAATGTCGAAAGAAAGTTGTCTTGTTCAGTGTTAAGTTATTTAATATTTGTAGTTTGTGTAGATATATAACTTTATAGTATTATAGCGTTGGTGCTTATAGAAAATATTATTTTTTACATTATTCAAATGTATCCTGCGATTGATGAGAATTTCTGTCAATTATGATTTACTTACACTATTTAAACTAAAATTTACTTTGTCAAATGTTTTCTGTATATCAATTAAAAATGTATTTTCGTACGAAATAAATGACGCTATTCTGTTAATTATGTTTACTGAGATAATTTTCAGATCATATACTAATTACATCTTTTTATCTTTACATGTACTTTCTTGAAAACGGTCAGCCTTTTTCGCTCAGAAAATCTGGAAATTACAGAGGAACGGTTTATCATATTCAAGGATAAAGTTCCAGTTCTTGTGCAATTATGCAGAGAGGTAGTTAAGTTCTATGAAGTACGTTAACGATTTATTAACTATTAATGTATCAAATTCTACTAACTTTAAACCCATTATTAACTGACTGCACGATTTTATTTGACTATCAATCCACTTATTCTCGGACTGAATTACTAATTGAAAGAAGCATTCTTATAGTTATAATTACTTCAAGTCCAATAAACTTTAAAGTTTTACTTTTATTTTACATAAGTCATCAGTTTCAAAGCAGGGGTACATATCACTTCAAATTATTGTCAGATAATTTAAATGGCTGTTTTTGAAGTTGGAATACAGAAGCTATGTACCCCTTCGTTTCCAACGAGGAGTTGACCACTCGACTTTTGAGTGTACATCAGATTTGAAAGGTTTTATAAAGATTTCAATGATTACAAAAATTTCACAAAGGCTTGTACACCAGATTTTAGGAGTGATCAACTCCTTGGTTTCCAATCAATTTATTTTAACTGATTATATTAATTTGATTCTTCAATTTTCAAGATGTGCAACACGGGAAAGATACAAAAGCTCTGCCATACACTCGTGGAGCATCCAACCTGGAGTCTGGCCCACTTAGCAGCTCATTTAACCCTCTACGATGCTTTCAATCACGACGTTGTCAACAGCCAGTTGAACAGCAGCGATCCTCAAACTGGAGTATCACCATTGCAGGTAGCCATCCAGACCAATAACTTACGAATGGTCCAAATGTTAATCGAAGCAAAAAGCTCTTTGGAACACTTGGACAACAATCGCAATACCGTCTATCATTACGCAGCCACTTCTACCAAAGATATCATCACAGCCCTTGGCCCAGGTCTTCCTCTTACATTAAATAGTAGAAACAGCGATGGCCACACGCCTATGCACGTCGCCTGTCGCAGTGACAAACCTGATTGCGTCAAAGCTCTCCTACTGATTGGAGCAGATGTAAACATTCCTGCTTCCGAAGGTCAGCCCTCCAGTCCAGGTTACGTCGGTGATTTTCTGCACAACAAACCAAACGTCTTGTACCCCGAAGACATGAAATTCGGAGGCACTCCCTTGCATTGGTCCGTAAGTAGAGAAGTAATTAACGCCTTAATAGAAAAGAATTGCGATATCGACGCTCTGAATTTCCACGGTCGCACCGCCTTGCACATTATGGTTCAACGAAAAAGACTCGAATGTGTTGTTGCTCTTCTTAGCCACATGGCCAACGTCAACATCACCGACGACGAGGGAAATACTCCACTGCATATTGCAGTCGCCGAGGCAACCCCCGCAATTGTTCAAATCCTTATCGGTTTTGGAGCAGACCTGAACGCAGTAAATTGGCTTCAACAAACGCCAAGACACTTGGTAAGCCACGACACCAATGACGGTAACAAAATTTTGTATATTCTACACGCAGTTGGAGCAGATCGTTGTTCAAAGGACATGCTAGGTTGTACGACTGGTTGCAAACATGACCAGGAATATAATGGAGTAGCCCCTCCAGAACCACCGACTGCTGTTCCCAGAACGATTTTGGATCAAATGCTGTATGTTGCGAGTATGGAAAAGATGGCATCAAAGAAACGGACACCTTTAAGAGGCGGGAGATTGTTGTGTCTAGATGGCGGTGGAATTCGTGGATTAGTGCTGGTGCAAACTCTTTTGGAGGTGGAGTCCGTTCTTGGAAAGCCGATAGTCGATTATTTTGATTGGGTCGCTGGAACATCAACTGGTGGGATCCTTGCTCTTGGATTGGCTGCAGGGAAATCTTTGAAGGAGTGCCAGGCTCTTTACTTTCGCTTGAAGGAAGAAGCTTTTGTAGGCATGCGACCATATAATAGCGAACCTTTCGAAAAGATCTTGAAAGAATGCTTAGGAGCGGAACGAGTCATGACGGATATCAAAGATCGTAAGGTAATGATCACCGGTGTCCTTGCTGATCGAAAGCCTGTGGATTTACACTTGTTTCGAAATTATGATTCCCCGAGTATATTATTGAATGTCCCTACAAGCACAAAGTTTAAGGAAACACTTCCTCCAGAGGAACAGCTTCTTTGGAAAGCGGCTCGGGCTACAGGAGCGGCTCCCTCGTACTTTAGAGCCTTTGGAAGATTTTTGGATGGTGGATTGATTGCTAATAATCCGACCTTAGATGCGATGACCGAGATCTATGAATATAATTTGGCACTGAAGGCGATGGGGAGAAGTGAGGAAGTTGTTCCTTTATCTGTAGTCGTTTCTATCGGAACTGGGTTGATCCCGGTGACTTCGTTGACGGAGATAGATGTATTTAAACCCGAAGGCCTTTGGGATGCTGCAAAACTGGCGATGGGTGTTTCTACGTTGGGACATCTCTTGGTTGATCAAGCAACTATGAGTGATGGGAGGGTTGTGGATCGAGCAAGAACCTGGTGTTCGATGATTGGAGTTCCTTATTACCGGTTTAGTCCTCAACTGACAAAGGAAATAGCCATGGACGAGAAAAGTGATGTTCAGTTAGCGGAAATGATATGGACAGCTAAGGCGTTTATGCACGCTAATAGGGATCAAATTAAAGAGTTAGCTGCTGTTATGAATGCAATGGCC
>CAKNWT010247965.1:0-10390 GCA_932066315.1 Andricus coriarius
TACTTGACCGTATCGAATTGTCAAGTAAATTTCCTTAAGGTTAGTAACTCGCGTGTTCTCAAAAAATGAAGTACTGTTCTTCTTCAATCTCAAAAGAAATAAAATATAATTCTTATAATAAATTATAATAATAATTCTTAATTTATAATTCTAATTCTCATGTGCGACTATTTTAAAATTATGTTTCCGTATACAAACAATTTAATTCATTTTCATAAAAAAGAATAAACCGCGAAACTAAAGGCGTGACTTGGAAATTGAGGAAATTCAGAAGCTTCTTTAAAGGTGAATACTTCACACCAATTAGTATTTAATTCTATAGTGAAATACAATTTTTAAAATTAAAACTTCAAATGACGTTTAATTTTTAGTGACATCACTGAAAATTGGACTACCTCAATTTATGAGGTAAGGGTGCGGGGCATACTTTTTTTTTGGTGGAACAAACTGTTTTGTTGAAGATTGAGCTCTTTGGTTGAAGGTTCGTGCATTTGGTTGAAAATTCGAAAATTGAACTATATTGTTCAAAAATGTGACTATGACTCTCTGTTCTGGTTCTGCCCCTACAGTCACCTAGTGAGTCATGCTTATCCCTAAATGCTTAATGGAGTAATAATAATTTAAATTTAATTATATTTATTTAAATGAAAACATTAGGGATAACTTAAACTTGAACCTCGAAAGGATTGTATTTTAGTTTCACATTCTTTTTCAATTATTGGTGTTGATGAGCATAGTTTATATTAAGTACCTTATACTTCAACGAAATTAATTTTCGTATTCCTACAGGACACAAATTCATTTCTTCATCATTCATTCGGAAAATATTGTGGCTATCCATGTCTACTTTAACACGTCTCATACGGTGTTTAATATTTTTATATATTCCAGTTAAAACATTCATATCCTCTAATATTGCAACAGCGTAACCATTTAGTGTTGATAGTACAATTTGTTCTTGCGTTGGCATAGGGCTATAATCGCACCTTCCCATTAGTAGTTTAAGTGATTTGTCGGCAGGAAAAATGTATCTTCGAAGTTTGAATACCTGGTTTCGATTATGTTGGAGCACTAGCCGAATAAAATTGAGTTGGTCAAGTCCACATCCCAGACCGTCAGGAGAAGGAAGTCTTGTAGGTAAAACTGTGCACCTGGGACGAGGACTAGGGATGGCAGTAGGAGACCTGGACCTGTCACGAGGAGGAGAATCGGCAGGAGGTTGACCTAAGTAATTCTCAGGTTCTTGTTTCATTTCAGAAGAAGGTCCGCTACGAGACATGCCAGCATCAGGTAAGAATTGGGACTGTGAACTCGGCTCTGCAACAAGAAAGAGAAGAACACACTTCATTTAGCGTTAGTAAGCTGGACTGTTGTCGTATTGGCATTCGCTGCTTTAGAGGAAGTTAAAAAAACAGAAGAGAGGTAGGGCCTCAGAGGACTCCAGAGGCTCCACCGGGGGTGGCTAAGACTCTGAAGAGGCACAAAGCGGCCCAGCAGCCGGCAAACAGAGAGTCGTCGGAAGTTGGACTGACGGCCGATGTCAATTCCCCGGACTCAATGCTCACTACGGAGCAGTATGAGCTCTTCAGGGAGGCTACCTAGAGGGCGCTCAAAAGAGTGTCCCCAGATCAATGGCCAAGGTTTATGACCTCCTTCTGCAGGGGAGGGGTCTTTGTATTTGTGGCAGCCTAACTAGCGGCTAAAGCTTGGCTACTCAAAGCAGTAGTCGAGACAAAGCCGTGGGAAGGTGCAGCGCTTAAGGTGGGTGAAGTTGAGTTGCTCCAGAAGATGGTGAGAGGTACAACGTGGATCTCGGGTAAACCGGAAGAGCCATCTGAGGAACCCCAACAGCAAGGTGATCAGGGCGGCCATGATCACACATGGTGTGCCTACTGTAGTCGTGGAATGGACTTGCCACATGTTGGCCAACAGGAATCTAACTACGGCTAAGGGTGATACCACCTTATGTGGAACCGTTCACTATGGATGTCCGTAGGGAAGAGTTTTATCGCCCTTGCTGTTGTGCCTAGTAGTGGATGAACTGCTTAATCTACTCTCGAGTCAGGGTCACCACGTCATAGGCTATGCGGACGATATACTAGTCATCGCGCGCGGCAAGCATCTGGATGCGTTCTTCGGAGTAATGCAGCACGCACTTATGATAGTGGATTCATGTATAATAAAACAAAAATTTCCTTCGGCACAATAAACGATGTTAAACTTTTGTATGCACAGTTTTGAATTAAAAAAAAAGAGAGATATCGTCATTTGAACAAATACAAATAGGAAATAAATATACTTGTAGGTGAAGCTGTGATCTTGGCACGAAAACCATGTTGGGCAGTAGGAGATCTGGAACTGGCTCCCCGAGAAGACTCGGCAGGAGGATGATTCAGGTGATTCACAGATTCTTGTGTTATTTCAGAAGAAGGTCCGCTTCGAGGCATATCAGCAGCGCGGTCGCGAACAGGTGACAATTGGGACTGTGAACTCAACTCTGCAACGAGAAAGAGAATATTACACTTTATTTAGCGTTAGTAAGCTAGACTGTGGTCGTGTTAACATTCATCGCTCTATAGAAAGTTATCGAAACGCAGAGTTAATCCATTTCTTCATTATTTTGTGTCCCACATTCTTATGGATCATATTTCTATATATATATACATTATCTTCAGGAAACAATCATTTGATAACTTAATTGTATTTCGCGCAGCTTCCTCAAAATAAGTTGGTGGTATCTCTTTCCCATACAAAAATTACCACACGATTAAATCTAAAAAAAACCTTTGCACAGCCAACGCCCTAGGCGCCCCCACCCAGCCTCGAAAGGATTCTCACTTCCTCTTCTTGTGTATCGGAGTGTATTCCCAGATGAGAGCGCTACATGTGACAAATTGAGGAATTGAGGAATTGAGGAACAATTCCTATAGTGGCAGATAACAATTTACTAATCTATACGAGATAGTTATGACTATAGGACCTAGCATCACGAGCTGGCAGCTTTTTTGTGTCCTAAAGAAGTTATAACTTTTAACCAAGAGATGCCGGAATCCAAAATGCATGAGAGTCCAATATGAGGAAAAATTTGATTTCATCAAATCTGAATGTTTTTCATAGAGAAACATAACGCGATTCGTCATCAGACGAGTTCTTGTTTGGAAAGAATTTGCAAGGAACGATTTAAGTTCGTAGCTCAATGGACGAATCATGTAAGTTTTTAAAACTTACAACAAAAGCGCAGACTAATAATTCAAAAAACTCCAGGAACCCACCCTGTCAGAAATCTCATTTATCGATGCCATCGACGTCGAGCGGGTTCCAACCAGCGACATCGGACAGGGCGCCAGCATCGCGTAACCAAGGGAACAATCGTCGGAGACAGGAGCACTTTTGGAAACCGTCTTTAGTCAATGTAGGTAATCTGGCGGGTAGACTTGTCCAATTTTATTCATTCTTGGAAGGAATTAACTTCGCATGAAATAATATCATCTTGGATAGATAGAGCGAAAGTGGACAAGTTCAGAGTTTAAAGTTGTTACAGAAATGATTGACCAGTTAAAAGACAGAGGAGCAGTTTCATTCTATACATAGTCTAGTCGAAAAATTTATTTCGGATATTTTTCTCGCTCCATCACCTACTGGTAATTTTCTGTTTATTTTGAATTTAAAAAAACTCAATGATTTTATTTGCACAGATTATTTTAAATCAGAAGATTGGAAGACAGATTCCAAATTATAAACTCCGGGATGTCCTTTTGTACTTTCCATGGCTCCTTTCATGTTTACCAAGATAAGAAGCCTTGTTAGTTTTTTGAGAAATCGGGGAACTCCTTCTGAGGCTTTGGAGAAGTTCGGATTCGTCATGTATCTGGATACCAGTCTTAGTTGGGTAAGAATGATACAATGTAATTAGAAATTTTGTTCAATAAGTTAGTTACCATACTGGCTCTGATTACTGGTCAGCGCATGCAAACTCTGTCCCTTATTAAGATTAATAACATTCTGCTCAAGCAAGACGTTTTTGAAGTTAAGATAACCGACTGGATTAACACCTCAACGTTAAACAGAAAACCACCTCTACTGATTGTTCCTCTGTACAAGGAGAACGAAAGTATTTGTCCTATATCAGCCTTGGAAACTTATTTGTAGAAGAACCGAGACTACTAGGAATTTCACATAAGAATAATTTCTTTCATATAAGAAACCATTTAGAGCTGTCGGAACACAATCCTTGAGTCGTTGGGGTAAGGCGTTCCTTACAATGTGCGGTTTAGATATTCATTTTACGGCTCATACTATTCGTCATGCATCGATGTCATTGTCGAAGAGGAAAGGCGTTAATGTGGATGTCATTAGAAAAACAGCGGTTTGGAAGGCAGTTTCAGAGACTTTCTCTATGTTCTGCGACCTTCCGCTCGTAGTCAATAGTACGGATTTTGCGTATGCTCACTGTGAAAATAAGTACCATTTCAAGGCTAGTTTTCGATATTGAAACAGTCCTCCAAAAATATAGTCTCAGGTGGCTCTATTCTAATAAATTTATTTTGATGTCACTAAACGACGTTTTAGTACAACTTTTTTGGATCTAAACAGGAACAAAGTGAGAATCAAATTTGTTCTGTTTCAAATGTTTTTGTTTCTATTGAGCATGAAGTTGTAATCAATATTCTGTTCTGTAAAATGATATTAAACTTTAAATTTTGTAAAAAAGAAAAGAAAATTTCCTGCGGCCCGAAAAACGATGTTGAATTTTTCGTTGGCACAGTTTAACATTAAAAAAAGAGATATCATCATTTGAATAAATTCGAATAGGAAATAAATATACTGCAATTGAGTTTAACTAATGAATGATATTGAAAGTATTTTTCCTCATACAGAATTATAATCGCTATCTCATGCGTTCTTCTTACTTAGTGAGATTTATGACAATATGTGCAATCATGAAGGACAACAATTAGCTACTATGCAATAGAAATACAAAATGAAAATATGATAACAAGTTGTCGTTCGCTCTTCCTGTACAATCTAAGTGTATTAAAAAAATTTATAATTATTCAAAGAACTATAAATTAGAAGTCTTTTCACATTGTTTCAGTTTGTTAACTCTCACCGAATGAAAAGAATTCATAATATATCATAATGTATAAATACTCGTTTGTGATGTATAAAAAGTAAAATAATTCCCTTTATTAACTTTTTTTAATTCTTTAGAAATCATCGTGCATTGATTTTTTCATTATTTTATGCGAACCCTTTAGAAACTTTTGTCCCAATTATTCCAAAAAACATTCTCAAGAAAATAGTTGAATTTTCAACCCCAGAAATTAATTTTTAATTAAGATGCCAAATCTGTGACCAAAAAAGTAAGCTTTTAATCAAATAATCTAATCTTGAACGAAAATCTATATTCTCAGCCAAGAAATATTAATTTTTTACCAAGTTAAATTTTTAACAAATACATAAATTTTTGAACAAAACAATATAAATTTGCAACCAACGAAATCAATTTTCAATCAAAATGATGCAGCTGGAACGAAAAAGATCAATTTTCATTCAATATGGGCCAATTTTCCACAAAATACAATTGTTTTATTGTTTATGAAGTCTCGTCTTTTCTGTTCAATTCTTTCAATTCTTATTAATGATTTTGAATTCCTTAAAGTTTTTCGAATCTTGCGTGAGTTATTTGAAATTGTTTAAATTTATTTATGTAATTTGTTTGCATTTATTTAAATTTATTTGAATTAAAAAATTAGGGCTTACTTAAAATCTAAACGTAAAAAAATTCTTTTTAATTCTTCAGAACTCTTTTAGTCATTGTGAATTCTTCGGACTCTGGTAAACTCTTCTGCAAACTCTTTCCTATTCTCTGATTATTTGAATTTCGTTGTATTCTTTTCATTCGAAAATTTAGCATTACTAAACATTAAAATTAATTGCAACAACCTTGTGAGCTCTTCACTTAGGGTGATCGCTGGAGTGATTGATTAGCAACTTGGATCGGAGCAGTGTTGCGGAACGAACGTGTTATTTAAATAAATAACAATAATGTTTCAAACCAAAGAGGCTTCTAATTTTGAATCGAAAGCAGTTATATTTAATCAGGAAAAAAGAATTTTTAACAAAATAGTTCAATCCTCAACCAAATCTGAAGTACTATATTTGGGATTGTGAAACGATTTGATAATTAAAACTGTAGAAAATTTAAAAATTCTCCTACTTGCCGAAAAAGGATGTTCAATGGTTTTTTAGGGACAGTTTAACATTGAATAAAAAGAGTTATTTGCATTAATCTATTTTGAATAGAAAATAAATACACTGCTCATAAAATCGAAATTTAAATTATAGATATTATATTTACCGATAGGATTAGGCCAAATCGCCAAGATGAGACACAGCATGCCGATTAGGACCCACATTTTTCTTAAATAAAAGAATCAACTTTTGAAGAATTTCGATAAGAGTCTAACTAATGAGCACTGTTAAAAGTATTTTATCTTGAATATTTATAATCGCTATCTCATGCGTCTTTCTAGTTTACTGAGATTTATGACAACTTGTACACTCATGAAGAAGAACGTCAATTACTATGCAATAGAAATATCAACATTTGTTGAAATATATGCTGACGTTCTAAATTCCACTTTCCATATGCAATCCAAAAAAATTTAAAAAGTTTATACAGCCTCAAAGTACTGATAAGAAATTCAAGAGATTTCATTATAATTCTTTCTAATCATTTCTGTCAATTATAACTCTTCTGGAAAATTCCCAGTTTCGAGTCAAAATTGTAATTGTTTTACAATGCTTCAAGACAGAATTAAACTTCTTTATACTTTTTTTCCAATCAAAGTATAGCTGGCCAAAAAAGTACACACAGTTTTGGCTGAAAATAGTATAATAAAGCCACAAACTGTTTCTTGCTTGATTATTTACATAAGAGGACCTTGAAGTACCTATGATATAAATAGCTAATTAAAAACCTTTTTCGACAGAAGAAATTAATTGTACGAAATATTGTACTATACAAACTATTCATTAAACAATGAAGAAACCTGATAAGACTTGTTTTAAATTAAATTTCTACTTATTCTCCTTCGCGCGGCTTGAACGTGAAAGAAGTCAAAGAATTTTATGTTCTGGCCACTAGATAAATTGTTAGTTGGCCAGCATGACAAGAAAGTGAGGGTAATGTATGCCTGATCATAAACGAATTTTTGAAGAGTTTACAATGGAGATCATGGGGTTAGCATGTCGCTTTGAATATCATTGAGAAACTAACTGAAAAAGAACACATAAGTAATTACTTTCTACATTGTAAGATTTATTACTTTCTTTGTAAACTCGTGTTTCATTAGTATTATAAATAATTAATAAGTTAAAAGAAACTGAATCTGTTCAGAACTCGTAAATAACTTTTATTTTTGTGTGAAAATTAATATGATTCTTATTATCACTATCTCAAATCCTCACGTAAGTATTTTTTTTATAAAAGTCATGGCGATCTAGGCGTGACGTTGTCTTTATACTTATAAGCTTTATAATCAAGGATTTTGGAAATAACCATCCAGATTTTACGATTAAAAATGCCAAGATTGCAGTGCCAAGTTTTAAATTCCAAGAACATGCAGGATTTTTGTCTAACTTCAGAATAAGAAATATTTGAAATTCTTTTGCAATGGAAATAGCTCTTTTTAAATGTCTGTGGCTATATACAGAATATTAGTTTCAAAATTCTACCTTCCATTTTCGGCGATCATGGTTATTGTTTTATCATCCCCTCCCGGTTTCGCTTTGATCCGCGGCCATTGCTCATCCCAGCAGTTGCTCTTACGAGGAACTATTTCTTGATTAATTGCCGAGGTAACATGGAACGTTGATGAGTTGAAGCAAACTGACCAAAGCACACGCAAGCTGATGACAATCCATCGAAGTCATCATCCTAGATCTTCCGTACCTCGAATATACCTCCCTCTTGCTAAGCTTGGAGTGTCTTCATCGAAGAATGGTTCTGGCTACAGCTTGCTCAGTTGTAAATAGTGCAGATTCTCTTATGCGACCCGTACATCAACATGAAGTCGTCGATTCTGCGGCGTTTCTATACAGTGCCGCAGAGGAGCTTAGCCTCTCATTTGAATCTAGCGACACTGCACATCATCTAGCCCCTTCATGGTAAATTCTACGGAATCATACGTAGAGAAGAACTTTCGATGGGTCTGTATAACATGTTTCTCAAGTCTGCTGGATTGAGATTGGAGACTGAGGGATTTATTTTTGCCTGTCAAGACGACGTTATAGATACCTTAGTTTACCGCGAGCGCATAATGAATGTACCTGTGGGCGATACCATCTGCCGAGCGTGCAAGCAATAGCCAGAAACACTTGGACATGTTCTCAGTGGATGTATCAGTGCTACGAATCCTGATATTGTCCTCCAAGATCTAAAGACCAAGAGCATTTACGTAATTGAATTCCCGGCACCAGCCGGTGGTAATTACATGACAAAGGAGGAAGAAAAACAAGCGAAATATCAAGCACTTCTTTTTGAGCTGAGCAGGCTGTACCAAGGCTACAAAGTCCATCTTGTAGTTCTCATAATCGCCTATCTTGGAGGTATGAAAGATTCATTTCTTAGCCAACTCAACAAGATTTCGGCTTGTCAGCGTCAGGCTCATTCCATTGCGGACCGGATGCAAAAGGCTGTTCTTCTGGGATCACTTCATCTGGTCCATCAACACTGTCCCTTATAACATTCTACAAAGATTGGTAGCTCTAAAAAAGTATCGAGAGGTAAAACTTTCATCTCCAACTGTCCGGTCTGCCGCGTAAGGTCATCCGCGGCTAGAGATCTGACTCCAAGGAACAGTGTTGCACGATGTTATCTAGCGTAAATTTCCCGCTCTTGCTTACCTTCTATGGCAGATGGAGCAGAACTGGATGACGTACACGTTCCAGTTGCGTCGGGATTGGTTGCTTTAAGGAACCATGATCGTAGCTTCCGGAGCCTACAACTTCTCTTATGTAATACTTTATGTTTTAAACAGAAAAGCTTTTTATTTAGAATGGAAAATAGTTGAATTCAACCAGAAAAGAAGAATTTCCAATAAAATAGTTAAATCATCAACCAAACCAAATTAATATATATCTTTGGATACACTGCGCTGCTTTGTGATGTAGTGCTTTGGTCGGCATATACTTTCGTGTTTAAATTTACCATGTACTCTTCCCGTGTTTTGGTTTCTAGTTTTATTTATTTATTGCTCCACTCTGTGTTTATCTCAGATGCCACAATTATTTGATTAGTGCTCGAACGGGTATTCATTTAACTTTAAAATTAATTATTATTTGTGATTTTAATTACTTTTTATGCATGGTGCTGAATTCGTCACAAAATATAAAAAATATAGAATTTTGTCCTTTGAACTCAAATTACAAATAAGTAGATTTTGTTAGTTGAGCCTCAGACCCCTCCATAATTCAATTAAACTTAATACTAAAAAAGTAAATTCAATCGCTTTAAGAATACGACTTCTAAAATTTGTTGAAGCACAATATATCGCTTTGCCGCTCTGTGGCAAAGGAGAGCAGATTTTTGTATCTGCTTTCGAAAAAGACTATGGCTGGGGCATGCATGAAAGATTAAAGCCTCGAGAACGGTAACATATTGACTCTTTAATGTAATTACCAGTTACATAAAACATTTTAATCTAAATTAAGGTCGCAAGTATTGTATTTTAGTTTTAAATTTTTTTTAAATTATTGGCCTAGATAAGCATATTTTATATTAAGTACCTTATAACACAAATAAATTGTTTTTCGGAGTCCTACAGGACTCCAATTCATTTCTTCTTCATTCAATAGGGAAACATCGAGGCTATCCATGTTTACTTTAACACGTTTTATATGGTGATTAAAATATTTATATATTCCAGCCAAAATATTCATATCCTCTAATATTGCAAAAGCGTAACCATTCAATGTTGATAGTACAATTAGTTCTTCTGTTGGCATACGGATATAATTGTTCGCTCCCAATCGTAGTCTAAGTAATTTATTGGCAGGAAAAAGGTATCTTCGAAGTTTGAATACCTGGTTTCGATTATGTTGGGGCATTAGCCGAATAAAATTGAGTTGTTCAAGTCCACATCCCAGTCCGTCAGGAGAAGGAAGACTTGTTGGTAAAGCTGTGAATCTGGGACGAGGACTAGGGATGGCAGTGGGAGACCTGGACCTGGCACGAGGAGGAGACTCGGCAGAAGGATGACTCAAGTAATTCCCAGGTTCTTGTTTTATTTCAGAAGAAGGTCCGCTACGATAAATACCAGCATCAGGTGAAGATTGAGACTGTGAACTCAGCTCTGCAACAAAAAAGAAAAGATTACACTTCATT